>JBBPUC010000003.1:0-221980 GCA_038094375.1 Tubosaeta aff. heterosetosa
GTATGTCAGAAATATCACTTCAAAGACACGGTTACTGAGGAACACTGCGTGCTCTTGGACACTGATGCAGAAAAAAAGGTCAGGAGGCTATTAGCTGGTGAGGGGATAGCGGTCGGGAGTAAGCCATGCGAGTTTCATAGAGAAGGATTTGGACTGGAAGATTAATACAATCAAGCTAACATGAGTAACTCCGCGTTGTGTCTGAAGGGTAGTATGAGAAAAAGTGACCACCGCAGGACTCGAACCTGCAACCTTTTGGTACCGTTAGGCGATCGAAGCCAAACGCGCTACCATTGCGCTAGGTAGCCTTGAACAAAGCTCGTCGTTTGAAATGTCGACAAGCTCGCCTTCCTTTTGAGTGCTGACGGTTCTCCAAGCTCACTTCGACTCCTCATGGCGCTCAACTGGGTGACGATTGTTAATGCAAGGCCCTTGCTCCTCCAGGGGGAAAGCCTCATAGACACCGTGGACGATGTCAAGTGCAACCTCACCATTCCGTCTGCTTCGTCGTCATCGGGATCGGGCGCCGGACTGAGGAAGCTCGAGGCAGTCGGGACAATGACTCTCACAGATCAACGGGTATGTGACTTCATGCGTGCCAACCAAATATACCATGACAATCGTTCTCACCGGGAGCAGCTCATCTGGGCTAACTCTGATGCCAAGTCCTCCTTCAAGTCGCTGACGATACCTCTGCCTTCCATTCTCTCCTCCAAGTTTGAGCAACCGGTATTCGGGGCAAACTATCTCGTGATAGGCGTGAAGCCCACACCTGAAGGTGGTCTGACGCACGGGACCACGCTTGAAATCAGGTTCGTCAATACCGGGATGTTCAGGTTTGTGAGCATGCTGGAGAAGACGCGCGAGAAGGCGATATTTATGAAGAGGCTATCGGTACTAGAGGACGAGGAAAACCTGCGTTCGTGACATTCGTGCCTGTGATTGCTTCAGTCTGTTCATGAAAATGCCCTCACAGCCGAGTATACGTCCTCTAGCACATCCTTAACAAGTAGATCTGCACCCTATGCGGATCTTCCTCCAGATTATGATGCCTGAGTCAAGTGGCCTCATAGATGGTGTTGATGCTAGCATCCGTTACATAAAGTTTGCCCATGTACCAATGATCAGCAGAGGTGTGATTGGTGGTCAGCCTCCAGGGCCGGCAACCACAAATGTTTTGAATCCTTCATGGCCTGTGAAATTATCGGGACTGTCATTGTTGAGACAACCTTATTGTCACATCATTGAAAGTATCCAACCAATAATGATACAAATGAGCGAGAGATAATCGAGTTAATGCGCAATATATAACCAAGGGAAAGATGTACTGTGAAGCACACAATTGTTGTTGAGATTCCCCCAACTAGATATCCTTGCCCTGACCATCCCTGCCGAACAGTCGGGGCACGCCAGCGTCCTCTCGAAGAGTACCGCGAATAATACGAGGGTGTCCAGAGTCAAATGCGTCACCAATTGTTGTCCAAGACGTCAAGCTTGGAATCAAAGAGCCAATCGTGGAAGGGGGGTGTGGAGGTGGCTGAGAACGTGGGACGTTGGGGTTGTCACCAGGAGATGATTCGGTCCCAGCTACAGTGAGCGGATGAGTAACTCCAGAGATCGTGTGCGATGCAACTTGTTTGAAATTTTGCACTGTTCGGCCTAGCGTTCGTAATACAGTCGTTGGCCATGGACTACCTGATTCGGACGGGCCACCTTGGTTCATAAATGTCGAGCGAATCGAAGTGTCCGAAAGACCACGTCGGCGGAGGGTGCGGTCAATTAGAGGGACAGGGACACCAGGTGCCTCTGAATCTTCGATACTCTGGGTAGAAACGGAAGGTGCGTCGAGGATTGCATCCACATCTCGTGACAAGGACATCTTTCGCGTTCTAGCTGCATAACTGTCCATAGTGGCGGTGCTCGTCTCGGCGCGTTCCGAGGCTAGGAATGCAGATCTGACACGACGGGATGCACGAGGTAGGACCACCCAAGGATCTGAGGTGTCATCAGGGTGTGGTGCACCCGCGAAGATGCCCATTACGCTAGGAACGTTGGTTTGTGTCGGCAGGGGTGGCTGGGGAAGAGTATGTAGGCTGGGAAGTTGTCCATGTATTCCTTCGTTATCAGGGTGTGCCGAGAATATGCTGGTTACCGATTTACCGGTCCCAGTAGCGGTGAACTCGACGTTAACCGTGGTAGCAGAAGCGGCAAGTGCTGGCCCAATCTTTGGCACGGGACGCGACCCCCGGGTACTTCCAAGGCTCGTACCGGTTGGCTGAGGGGATGTTCGTGCGGTGGAAGGCAGTCGGCCCACATCGTGCAATGAAGGATTGAAAAGCTTTGAGAACGGGGCCATCCAACTTGCACCAATACCGAGGTTAATCACCTTCCTCTCCTTTTCCATCGCTTCCATTTTCGCCGGATCAAGGGCCGTCTCGCTAACTTTGACCGCGATAGCTGGCTCAAGGATAATATCATTCAGTGTGACACGCATTTGACCCATCTCCTCGAGAATTTCCTTGAACAACTTGAACAGTCCCCGAAGGTCCTTGCGGGTGCATACCGTGGTTATCTTATCGTCCTCGAGCCATGCACGATATTGCGCACGGAGGTGCGAGATGTCCGATAAAATATTACCGACAGTTGTTCGGGAAAGGTGTCTGACATCCGCACCGCGCAAGTGTTGGCGTTTAAGGCGGTTCGTAAGCGTAAGGGCGTCAGCCTGTGTCATGCGATAAATGAGGGAGTGCATGCGTTCCAAAAGGCTTGATATCGGCGAACCAACACCATCAAGCAGTGACGAGGAATCGGAATGTCCATCATGAGGGGACACATGTGGCTGGTCCACAAAAGGCGTCACTTGGCTGATACCATGCAACAGAGGCCTTCGATCAGTCTGTACAGCTTTCGTTACTTGATTCGGGTTCAGCAGCGCTTGATCATACTCCGGTTCACTATTCATGTCCAGGTTCAGATGGGATGGTGGGTATCGTGGCTGAGGATGAGCAAAATCAGTGTAGCTCGGTGCTAAAGCTAATGTAGAGTCCGCCGGAGAGAGAGGCCTGAGACCAGTCTCTGGGGTCAATGGCTCCTAGACACGAGCGTGAGTTAGACTAACATGGGTGAAGTTCACTTACGTATCCATGGCGAGATCGTGACTCCACACTATGTGGGCGTCTTTGAGTGGAACTAAAAAGCTATAACTTGTGTCAGACGACACACGGCACTAGAATGATTTCTCTTACAGAGTCTTTGGCAAAGACGGATGGTCCACTTGATGTCCGAGAGTGTTTTGATGGGGTCTCGACTAGTTGATCGATCAACCTCAGCGACCAAACAAGTGTATAGATATTTACCTCGTATTGGTGGTGCGATGCTTTGTTCTCCCACTTCCCCCTGCAACGCCTGGAAATCCTCCCGCGATTCCATCAACAGTTTATGGAGCTCCTTGTTATCCGCTTTCAGCATCTCATTGCTTACTACCAAAGACTCGATGACGTGGATGATTTCTGGATCTTCCTCCGTAACAGACTTGGTGAGATGCTAAAGACAAAACATAAATGATACGAGGCAGAGCAACCACCGAAACACAAACCGAAACTTGGAGACCTTCTAACTTGGAGCGGACGTCCCGTAAGAGCGACTCTGAAGATTCTAAACGCTGCAAGCGTCTCTCCTTCAGCTCATCTTGTAATCGGCGGACTTCCACCTGTAATTTGTCTGCACAGAACTATGAATCGGCACATTGCTATCAAATTTTCTGGAGATAGTTCACCTGTACGATCCTTGAGGGCAGCCAAACGAGCCTCCGCAAGCTTTGCCCGATGGCTCTGGCTGTCACGCTCTTGCCGAATGTCATCATTCTCCTGGAGGACAGCGGATAGCTTGGTGTCCAACCCCACGCTACGTGCTTGATGAGTACTCAGTCTCGAGACTGCGCCGCGGGACTCCTCTAATTCATGTAGCAAGGTCTTATTTGATGCCTCAGCAACCTCGTTGTTCAGAAGTGCCTGCGTGAGTCGCTGCACGAGGCTGGTTAAGAAGGCCGCATGGAGATTCAAAACAGAGACTGACTTTCTCAAGCACTGTGTTCTCTTTTAATAGCTCAGATATCCGCGCATCTGTATCGGCCTGATCTGTCTCGGCACTGAGCGCATTGTCTTGCGTGGGTTTCCGTAGCGCAAAAGCACTCGGCTGTGTTGTGGGTAAGTACGTGGCATCACGGTGTATGCGCGTGAGGCATACCTCATGTCTGCGTACATATGCCTCATGGCGCTGCAACAACGCAGACCCGACCTCTGTGGCGGGAGTTGACGTACGCTTGTTTGGCTTGGGATTTCAACACACCTGCACTGAGAACAAGTCTGCTCTCGAGCTTTAACTTTAGAGCGATCCAAGCCTTCGTGGCATCGCACTCCTCGCTTCCACAGCAACAAGACACCTGCTTCTGAGGCTCGGGAGACGGAACTCTAGAAAAGTTGGTCAAGGCAAGCGTAAGGTCGTCGATGGTTGTGGTCGCATGGTCAAGACTGCTGGCAAGCGGGGAATCTGGGGTAGCTGGGCGGTAGTTTGAGGAGGAGGCTTGCATGAGAACGGCAGGGGTTAACAAGAAACCAACGGGGTAATTAAATCACAAAGGATGTGTGTGAGAATTTCCAGATATGGTAATGAACCAGAATTAACTGCGATCGCGCGAGTGACCAGTAAGATATCCAGATCTCATTCTAGTCCGACAATCTTCAGCACAAGCTCTGATATCCATGCTGCAATCCTACTCCACTGGTTCCTGTTAGGCACCAGAAATTGGAAGCTAGTCGCCAGCCCCTCCATGTTTAACTCTTCGAGGCGTTTCCTGAATGCTTGCGACCCATTTTCCTCCTCGACAGTACTCAGGGTGGACATTGATTCCCCTCGCATCGTAATAACGCGTAGAGGATCCTGAGAAAGGCGGAAGATGTTCGAAACGGTCCTAATGATCGACGCATTGCCCGAAACGGCAAATGTCTCCTTGATCCTATCTTGTAATGTGTCATAGCTGCCAAAGTGTCAAATCCCATCCAAGTCGAGAAAAAGGACTGCATACACCATAGGCAACAGCTCTGGATATGCAATGCTAACATCCAAAAGTATGTTATACAACATCTCCGTTTCCGCATCATCACCTTGTGCGGTCGCGAGCATAGCTGTGGCAAACGAGGCTACAAGTAGTGCCGCCGTACTGTCTGCGATCGGAAGTATGTCAATGTCAACGCGTGGAACAAAGTCATTGTCGTATGATGGTCTTGCAGGGGCGAATTCTTCTGCGCGACAATCTTGCAAAAGTCTGACGTACGACTCGCGAGTAGTGGAGAACGGGATTAAAGCGACAAAGTAGCCTAGTGCGTCGGGGGACAAAACATATGGTGTATCTTCGGGAGGCTGCTCGCCGCAGCGTACAGCGACGGAGAGCAAACTTCTGAGGGCTATTTCCGCAGAAGATTTGAGGTGACCATGCCGGGCACCCTTAAAAATGATGGAGGCCAAGGAAAAAGAGAAACTGGACTCGAAAGACAGGCACAATAGCCGGTCTAGTTGGCATACTGTATCCTCGAGTTGTGTGCGCCCCTCCAAGAGGACATTGGGTATTGTATTTTCATCAAATGCACCATGGAGCTCGAGGGTTTCCGTGGTTGCACGCAAGAGGTCTGCGGCTTCAGCATAAACGGAAGTGTAGCTAGACTGAAGCAGGGCAACCGCAAGCCAGAACATCTGGCAGAGGTACCGCGATCCCTCCGGCAGCGAGCGAACCACCTTGCAAATACAACGAAGCATGCAAACCACGGCTATCGTGTCTGTCTCGGTAGACTGACCCAGGGCAGTTTTAAATGCCACGAGCATCTGATAGACAAGATCGTCATCCACATCCGAAGTTGCTAGTGTGCCAAGCACAAGGAACGCCCTCGCTTGTATCGCCGTAGGGAGCTGAAAAGCCGTCGACGTAGCCAGACTCATCCATCGCGCTCGCCAAATATTCAACACCCCTGAAATGCATATGAATTAGTTAAAGGTACATTGTCGACCCATTCGTACCTTTGGAACCGGCCGCGACTTCGACAACTCGGATAAGCAGTCGTGTGAGTGCTTCTTGAGAATCAATCATGGCCTTGTCGTTTGGCTGGTCGTAATTACAATATTCGCTTGTGCTTGATTGCCGCGTGAGACCAAATAACTGGAGGGTCTCGATGGTGATGAGCTCATCCATCAGTGCGCGTACATCGGGTCCACTTTGCTCTTCTATTCTGACGAGGAAAAGCGACTGCAAAAAGTTCATGATAATACCATAAACAGACTTTCGCACGAGCGTTTGTCCAGTCCCGGCGACGAGGGTGACAATATGGCAAATTTCAGGAACATAGAGCTGGTCAAAGTTTGCTTGTTTCGAATGGTTGCTAGCAATGAGGGCAAACCGAGTAAGCGTGGCGATCTCGTTCCAATGAACATTCTCGGGTAGCGTTCTCGAAGGTTTGAGGGATGTCTTCCCAAGGACCTTCCGTAGCCTGGAAAAAATCTTCCCGCGCACGTTGATGGAGGCCAGAGCAGCCGCACTTCGAGCAATTGTTTCACATCTGCGTGACCCAATGCCACCGTCTGATGCGGCGCGGATCAGCTCATCAAGGACGATATTCACAACTGTGGGATCGAGCTTCCCAATTTCGAGCCAAATGTACTTGTCGATCATGGTAGAGATCTGGGTATGTATCAGGATCGTCAGCATGCAAATGCATTGGACTGCACATACTTCGAAGTCTGCGATCGTCACATCTATCAATGTGCGAATGCAATCTCGTAGTCTCGCGCCCGAGTGCTCGTACAAGGAATTTGAAGGATTGCAAAATAAGGCTAGGTTTCTGACCCACGGACTCATGTACTGGAGACAGTTGATACGCTGCGCAACGCCAGCCTTATCCATCCCCGTGGAAATCACAGACAAGAAATCCAGGGTAAGTTTCGGAGCAAATCCTGCGAGCCGTTCGCTCAAAACGGTGACGAAGGTAGATAGATCGCCAGGAATAATGCCGGCTAAATCATGCAATATAAGAATAGGGAATCAAAGCCTGCATAATTGAACTCGCCTTTAGACGCGATGATTGGGCTCTTGTCGTAGTTCAGATATGAACATATTGCACCGAGAAGGTCATACGCAGCACTACGAAGTTCTTCCTGGTCTGAGTTAATATTGATCATACCCACATGTAGAAGAGTGGCAGAGATATTTGAAAATCTCGGGAACCTCTCAAAACGAAAGACTTGACTATCACGGAGTTGGCTCTTTGCCGATCTGATTGCCTGCGGGAGAATGGTGAGCTTTATCGAACATTATGTTATCAGACCATACCTTGACAATATTGTCGCGGTGGGGTGAGGAGAAATATGAAATATGAGAATCCTGTCTGCTCTTCCTTATGATGAATTCGTGTGGATCGAGGCCAGTCGAGATATTATACGCATCGCTGACATCAGCCAGCAATATGATCTCGGTCGACTTGCACGAAAGCGAGGGCGATATGACTAACGCTCGAATCTATTCAGAGAATCAGGCTGATGAAAAGGAGTGAGTTGAGCCGACGGACCGAAGTTATACGAATATGGGTGAGTGCCACCTGCATATTGACTGGCATACGGATCTCATGGGGATGCCTCATCGTCACTTCGGTGAAACCTATGTGGCTTTCATGTTCCAGAGACGCTGTGTTCTATGTCAGGACAAAGCCTGTAGAAATAACCTAGCACATACTAGGATACTCCAGGGCAGGTAAGCATGATTGAGGGACATGTTGCAGAAGCTCAGTGACCGAGGAGCAAGCCTTGATGCCGGTCGACAGGATTGTGCCTAACAGCAAGCGCAACGAATGCATCGTTTATTTAGTAGAAGAGCGATAAGTAGCACAAACCTGCGGATATATTGTACATTCGTCTTAAGTAGCGCTGAGTCAGTGAGTTGGCATTCAAAAAATAACCATTCAGGAAGCGCTGGCGGACGTCCATCGGAATAAGCTGGGAACACGTCTTGAGCCATTGAACAGGAATCTCGGATGTTGACGTAAATGATGTGCAGTCAAGGATAACCTCATAATGCCTTTTCCCGTATTCAGGGCTAGTCAAAGTCTGGTTTGCGAAAGATAAAAAAACAGACGTGTCCGAAGATGATACACTCACCTTTAAAATATGATACATCAAGAGTTCGATGTCAAGCGCCTCTACATCTATTTTGCAGACTCGCAGGACGAAGATGGCTGGTACATCCTAGACTTCGTTAGTGGTATTCACCATCACATATACCAACTCACTTCCGCAACATCGGCAGACACAAATATGTCTCGAACGGGTTCTATACTACGATGGGAGCCGCGGTTCATCAAATCAAGGAATTCTCGATGTTCTGAGCTTGGCAGGAGAGACAGGCGTGGGACTTCGGGAGCTTCCTCTAGCTCAACGAGGAGGTTGCATAGCTGGTCCCATGCACGTTTGGCGCCCATTGTCACCGAGTCGTCCTCATTATTGGGCTTCACGTAGCTAAGCAGCTCCTTCCCAATTTTGTCCGCATGCTTGTCCAAGAAACGATGCAGCACTATTGTGTCTGTGTCGTCAGGGGTAGTTCCTAGCCATTCACTACTGTCCTCATCAGCGGTTGTTGCAGAGTATTTCTGCAAAAATAATGGATCAGCCTTATTCACGCGTAGACTGAAGTTGTTCACATTGACTTCGCTAAGAAATCGCGTAACATTCGTGATATTCGCCTTCAAAAACTCATTTAAGCAGACCATATGTGCTTCCTTCGCAAAGAAAATGTTGTTGGCCAAATTTTGCATAACCTTGGCGATGATCATGAGGCCCCGACGGGTGACGCCATCGTCTTTAGGTACCTCAACATCGACTATTTCGGGAGCGACGATAGCAGGAGAAATGAAGCTTGGGGTAGAGGTAAGTATTTTACTGTTAACTAACGTTACACATACCGAAGAAATATGAAAGCGCCGAGAGCAGCAAATTTTGATTCGGGCCAAACATGATAACTATGGAGTATGAGGTGTCGCCATCTTGGACAGACATCAAGTCTTACACTGTTTTTGCCAAGTGAGCACACACTTCGCGAATCATCCTTCATAGGAATGAGTGAACTGAAATGAAGGAAAAAACGAGTCGGAAGAATGCGTACGGTGGGAGCGCAGGGACCGAGGAACCTATGATCTCAAGGAAAGATGATGCAATAAACTCAACGTCGCGCTGGTTCTGCTCCAATTTGTGTTTGGAGGTCTTTGCTGGGTCCAGATCGTATGCATGACCTTGGGGCATCGATGACATAGTCTTGATTAGTGGCAGAATGAGACTACGCAGATAATTATAGCCGTGTATCCTGGCAAAAGCAGATAAAAATCTTGTGCAAGTTGAGTTACTGCGGAATAGGTCTGCGTCGCTGCCTACAGGCGATGTCGGTTTGCGCAAACTTCATGAGATGAAATGTTACCAGTGTGTGCTATTTCGCGATCAATCATGGTCTTGAGTAATGCTACCAGGGAGGTTCTGGTATCGAATATATTCATGAGCACAGAAATCATGATGTCAACTTCACCAGCTGGACAGCATTCACATATGACCATCGCAAGGACCATCTAGGCGTGCATAAGCCAAAGAAAGGTTGTGGCAACACAAATGGTTCGTACATCGGATCCCCGGACTAGCTACAAACAACCGTCAGCTCGGTTAAAGTGTAATAGTTATTCATACCTCGCGCAGTTGATTTCTATGCGCTTGTAGCTCCGGATTGCGTTGAGGCTCAAACTTTGTGCCCTTGCCCATTACACGAGCAAAGACGTGAACAAATATCGTCCGTTTCCTGGGATCTGGATCATACGCCAACGCGATGCAGTGTTTTACACCGTTTTCAGAGTTGGCTACCACTAGATGGGAGAGTCCGGTGATGACCAGTTCTCGCACATCGACTTCTTTCTGCGATGTCAAGAATCTCTGGATGGTAGTGAGCAATATGCTGAAATTCGCAAGAAGTGTACATTACTTTTTGCACTGAAGGGACGTCAGAAGTCGAGTCGGACGTCTGGAACTAAAATGAGGTAATGATCAGAATTGAAGAAAAAGAACATACAAGTAATTGGTCCGACTGGCAGACATCAAGGGCTCGGAGGAGCACATAAGAGTACCTGATGAACAAACGTGAGACTACATGGCCCGAGTCGTCTCCATCATGCGGCACACTGGGATCAATGGGTTGTAACTTGAGGCGATCAAGGAGCTGGACAGCTGTACGCAAGACAAACATGTTAATGTCGTACTGGAGCTGAATGGCATCAGCCTCCACATTCTGAAGTGACATTAACTCAAACTTAAACACGCCCTTACCCATACTATTGGCGAACTTACCATCAGCGGATCTTGGAACCACTCCATAATTGTGTCCAAAATCCGGTTCCGCGACAAGTCATCCCTCCGAAGTGTTAGCGCATCCGTACGCTCACACACACTGCAGACTAGACTGCAGAATTTGAGGCGGATGCGATACGAAGCCGGATCACTGAACCTGGAAATAAACCCGACAAGGACATGAAGCAATGACCCCAGATCAATGCTCAAGGCTTCATCAGGTGGCATCTGTGCATTATCGACGAGGGATTTCAAAACGGATATAAGCTATACGAGTAATCAGCATCTGTGTGACGATGTGAATCAAACTAACCTGGTCAAGGAACAAACCATATTCATCTTTAAAGTCTGAACCTGCGCCTTCAGTAATATTTCGCGTAATTCTGAAGGGAATCGCTCAGGTTGAGCAGCAGCGAAAGTAAACAGGCGCACTCGTCTAGGTGCTTGAACAATCTTGTAAACAGACGAGGGCTTAGTTCTGAACCTAGAGCTTCCCTGGCGACCTCGCGTACACGAATGGCATCGTCGACAAGCGCCGCTGTCAGAAATTCGACAAAGCTATTAACTAGTTCTCCAGGATCTCTCAGAACGCGCATCTCATCAGGAAGAAACTCTGCGGGAATGACGGTGGTCAAAGCACCAGGCTCGTGCTCTTCCTGAACGGTAGTACCGCCAAAAGCAGCTAAAAATAGCGTAAGATTCCGCCACTGAAAGAATTTCTCCTGACTCGATATTAGCATAGGTTGCCTCGGAGTAAAGCAGCGCTACGCACCTCAAGCAGCAAACCTTGTTCTTGCTTGCTCAAGTATATTTCGTCGAATGCGGCAATGGAAGCGAGAGGGTTCGGAACAACAAATTCCGACAGCGCATGCCATCTCCAGAAACACTCTTCCCACACAGCTATGTTGATAGGTGAAGTGTAAGCCACCAAGCGCAGTAGCTTTCGTACACGTTTCTGCTCCCGGATGCGGCCTTCGCCCGTATCAGTCGACAATACATTCTGGTCGGAGGTAGTCAACTTACCAACCACAATAACGCTTGGGTCACCCAACTGCTCGTATATGGGATTTCGTTTTGACCGTTCCTCTTCCGTGAGGCCCATGTTTACTGGGGCATCGGGATGACGTTCGGCTTGTGCGATCAGACGGAGACCCTGTGCCGCGAGCTGTGAGACCTCGCTGTTCACAGAGGTCAGTGAGACGAGGAAGGATATTTCACTCAAAGCAAAGGCTGGGACACGATCAGGATTAAATTGCAGCCGTTTCGCATGATCACCCTGTCACCGGGTGAGCAACACATCGAGAGAGAGAACAGGGGACA
The DNA here is from genome assembly GCA_038094375.1 of Tubosaeta aff. heterosetosa. NCBI lineage: Eukaryota > Fungi > Basidiomycota > Agaricomycetes > Boletales > Boletaceae > Tubosaeta > Tubosaeta aff. heterosetosa. Next base: position 11,737 of record JBBPUC010000003.1, read on the forward strand.
TACCTGACTCTTCCTATGATAAGTCTCCATGATTTGATGACACACAGACATCCAAAGCCTTTGACTGTCGGGCTCGAGTCTGGTCATAAGAAGTTTCTTTGACTGGCACAGGAGCGCAGTAGCCCTTCAATGATTGAGCCGGGGATATAATAGAAACAGACTTGTTACTTACAGACTTTGCCCCAGGCGATCGTTAAAGTAAGCGTAATCGGGATCCATAGGAGACATTCGGAAAAACATGTCCACAAGACTCTGGAAGGTTGTTGCTGCAGAGATCTTAACTGAGGTATCTGCTTCGGAATCCCAGATACGCGTGAAGGTGATGCTCCACTGAAGTGAGTTCTCTTCATCTACTGGAAGCATAGAGTAGCTGAAGTCTGCACGCCAAAGAGACAAGATTGCTAGAAGTAAAAGGTCCTTGTCTGTCAGGGTTTCTGACGTGAAGCGTTTAGCTTTGGGTCGCGTCGCGGCTCTTCTAATGCTGCCATCCATATCAATCTCGCTGCGACGGATCGAAGCAGTCTAACCAAACACGTTAATGATGACGAAGTAAAGAAGCTAGATTGATGGTACCTCGTAAATCTTTCTTGATCTCAATGCAATGATTTTCCGGAGGTTCTCCATTGAAGGCTGCCAAGGAAGACGAGTAGCCTAGAGGGTACCATGAAACATTATCTGCATCACATTTATGAGAAATACCTCTGAAGCAAGGATTGATGCAGCCTTGATAGCACAGATCTTGACAGCGTCTGCCCGCTCAGGTTCCAGGCATGCTACGAAAAGAGGGATCGATTCATCTTCGGGGAGAAATCGGAAAACTGCCACGAGTGCCTCTGCATAAGTTCCAATGTCAATTTCATCAAATGCATCCCAGAATGGCTTTTGCTTCACGCCAGCCAATATAGCCATCTAAGGATCCATGAGCGGTGCGCAGGATGATGTCACAAGGTGCGAGCCAGACCTTGATTTCATGTGCGATGTCCATGGCGAGGTGTCTCAGAGGGAGCTCGCCCTCCGGAGAAATTCTGAAACCAGCACGGCACATGTCAATAGCACAGACAAATGCTACATCAGACAACTTGGAATGTGCGTTCACGTGACGAACTAGGTCTTCCACAAACCGGACGTCCTGCTGTATTGCCCAAGTCAATAATGCGTAAATGATAAGGAGAAAACTGACTTTGCGGTGCGACGAAGATTTCTGGAGCTGCATGAAATTTACAGTGCGGGAATGGGTGTCAATTTGATAGTCGGTAGTCAAACGGTCAGTCCACAAAGATGAAAGAATGGTCAGAGTAGGCCAGAGGGCCCGCTCGCGACCGGGCTCGTTGGCGATGTAGAGAAGATCAAACACCCGCTCGGGTGATCCTTCAAGTTTCCCCCGCGTGCGAACCGCTTCATTGTATTCTTGGGGATAAAGTTCTACCCAGTTCCACAAGGCCATGCGAAGTGGGATTGCAACCGCAGCTTGAGCCTGTTTTTTCATGTTTACAAGAAGAGACGATAGCTCGTGAAGGACCTGGACAAGACGTGATCTATCCATGGCACTATGAGTCATGAGGAGCAAATCAACAGTGTCTGGGTTGTCCTCTGCTGTATTGGCGAGATAGTGGATTTTCGTGCGAATTCGATGGAAAACCACCATCCAATTCGAGGCAGATAAGCAATATACGATACGACCAGCGAATTTGCTTATGAGGATGTTCAGGGCCATCGTCGATTTGACAAGTGCCATATGAGTGCGCTCGAAATGGAATGCGCGATTGGACTGGCCCTGTCCGTAACTCGTGCCCGAGGATTGAAAAGAAGTGGTGGAAGGTTTAAATCTAAGGAGAGGTTTTGACGCTTGGGAGATATGCGGGGGAAGGGGAAGACCGTCATGTGCATAGTCGGGCGTTGGGGTAGGTATGTCAACGGATTCGAAATCATGGAGAGACGCATCAGGAGCAAGGTTGGAAGATGACATGAGTCGACTCTCTGGGGCTGCAGTTTGTCGCAGATAAAGAACCATGACGCTCAATATATAGCGCGCGCAGTTGTCGTCGAGCGGATCGATCTCTACCCAAGGAAGAGGGGGCGTGGAGGAAGAGAATTCGGAAGACGGTTTGCGGGGATTCCTGGAGTGACAAGTGCCGGATGAATGGATAGAAATATTGCTATTTGCGATAGTCTGCCCAGAGATAGAGTTGGGTTTGCTGGCGCGAGAAGCGGATCGGTTGTCTTCCTGTCGAGGGATCCATTTGGAAGACATGGAAACGGACAAGATCTTTAGAATAAATAGCTGTGATTGGAGTGCCTCTATGGTCATCGCTCCAGTGGCGTCGATTTGCTGTTTGGCAGGAGAGGTGAGGAGGAGCAGGTGGAAGAGCGAGAGACGAACCTTTGCGAGTCGTTCAAGGAGCTCGCTTAGGGACCAAGCAATGATATCGAGGGAATCAGAAGCAAGCTCGACGAGGGCATCGACGGCGCCTTGGGTTGCTGGATCGCCCTCGACAACGTCCAAGGCATGACCAGAGTTGACGGGGAGCTGGGTGAGCGGGTGAGTGCGGGGGAAGAAGAAACGCGCGAAGGGGGCGACATGCCTTGTTCTTTATTCTGTTAATGAGTGCCTGCACGTTTTTCTGTTGAGGGGTTGCCGAGGCAGCAGAGTAGGCGACGGAAGGGGGCTGTGTAAGGCCGTTCCCGAGACCATGCTGAGAATCATTGTTCCTGTGTGTCCTCGAGGACGTTTGTGGTGGTATTGGGTGTCCAGCTGATGCGGACGGTCTGCGGATTGGCATGGCTGAAGAGCCCACCGGGGGAGACACGCTCGTCCGTGCGAGAAAGGGAAACGGTGCTTATGTAATAAAATGCGTTGTATCAAGAGTCAATATCTGGGGTGAGATTGGGCTATCTGGGGTGATATCTGATGAGATTGGGCTGTATTGGCCGCAGTGTCGAGAACACACGGCAGATGTTGGCGGGGAGTAATGAGATCACACAGCCACGGCTGGACCGATATGGACCCACAAAAGGCAAAGGGACAAGCGGGGCAGTCTCTGGAAATGCGTCGATCCCGGGTGATGCCCCATTGTTCTCCATTCCGGGCGAATAGCGGTGCGTGTCCTGGCTATTGTGTGCTGAATTTAGCCAGCTCCGCGAATGGCCCCCCTGCCAGCCATTGGGATGAGGCCAGACACTAGTAGTTCCTGCCCTGCCAGTACTGTGCTACTACGGCCAGTCGCAGCTTGAGCTTGACAGACAGCCTGACTGTCGTTTCCCAACTCCGACAAGATACTCTCCGCGAGGTTGACTCCCATCGATTTATTTTTTTGTCGTTTCAGGCCTCCTCCTCTCTCACTTGCCCCCTCTTATCTTAGCCACCCTTTTAAATCGCTCCCATCTCGTTCGCATCGCATTGCTGTCTGTTTTTTTTTCTTCTTCCTCCGACTCGCTTTCGTGCTCTAGTTATTTGTTTGGCTCCCTCATGTCCCCCCTCGACGCCAATGATCCTTCTTATCCCCCCGGTCTTCGCTCTCCTACAGTCCTCGATCAGCACGCTCAGTATCACACCGCCGCGCTTCTAGATCGATCCCCCTCGGGTCGTCCAATCTCGGCCACCTCGGCAAGTCCCCGGTACGGCACGCACATGCATATGCAGGACAAGGAATTCAACTCAACCCCAATCCAACCGTCCAGTTGGCTCGCTGTATCCAACAGACACACGCCCTCTTTTTCTTCTTCCAACCATCTCCACTCGACTCCCCCCGCCGCCGCCCCCTCTGCCCCGGCCCATCACAACATCCCCTCAGACGATCACCGCGACCACCCTCTTCCGCCACCCATCTACTCTTCTCGCGACCATCAGCCCGTTCTCACAAGCGCGCTTGTCCCGCCGACGAATCCAAATCCCCCCTTCCTTCTTTCTACCCTCTGGTGGTCTGATCTCGAACCCTGGATGGACGAAGAATACGCAAAACAGGTTTGCGGCCTGATGGGTTGGGAGCCCGTCAGCATCAAGGTACCCAATGCCCCCTGCGACGCTTCCGGCCAAGCCAACAACCCGGGCTACTGCTTCTTGACCTTCCCATCTCCTTCCGTTGCGGCATCGGTTCTCAGCCAAGTCAATGGCAACCCATCACCCGTCACAATGCCAAATTCTAGCAAACCTTTCGTCCTTAATTGGGCATCCTCCACCCCTAGCTCCATCACCTCCACCCTCTCTACCCCGGGCGCAGTCGTATCTCCCGCACATCAACAATTTCACAAGGAGTACAGTATCTTTGTCGGAGACCTTGCACCCGAAACCTCCAACTCCGACTTAGTGGCCGTGTTTCGAAATCCTGTCCTCGGTTTACGGAATGATCGCGAACCCAAGTTCATTCGCCCCTTTCTTAGCTGTAAAAGTGCAAAGATCATGCTTGATCCAGTTACTGGCGTCTCTAGAGGATACGGCTTCGTCAGGCGAGCCTCAATTTCTTCCCTTTGCTACCTGTTGCTCACTTTTCCACTGTAGATTCACAGACGAGGCAGACCAACAGCGGGCTCTCATTGAGATGCATGGATTATACTGTCTTTCTCGTCCGAGTATGTCGCTTGCCCTTGAAGCTCGATCTTGACCTCTGACCGTTTTTCAAAAGTGCGCATCTCCCCCGCGACCGCAAAATTCAAACCTCACCAAGTCTCCCTGGATCTTCCATTGGTCCAGTTGCCTGTTGATGCCCGCACAGGTGATCCAAGAAATGGCAACTTGACGGTGTCGATACCATTGCCAAACAGTAACCAAGTGAGGAGTGTTTCCTCCCCGATTGCCTCCTCCGGAAGTGGAGGTTCCACCTCCTCAACAGCTCCGGTCGGCGCCTCTGGCTCTGGATCATCACTCACTTCAAGCGGCTCAGGATCTGTTCCTTCTCTCGCCTCTGCATCAAGCACTAGCGTGTCATCCTCTGCCCTCACACCCGCATCTTCGGAAGACATGGCCAATATCGCCTCGAACATACTAGCGCAAGCTGCGCAGCAATATGGTTCCGCGACCAAAGGAAATAACGCTGCTGGTATTTCATCGCTTAATTCGGGCGTTGCGCAAGACTCTCATGAAGGTGCATTGCCGCGTTATATGATCTCAGAAGAATCGTGGAAGCACCATGTTCAAGCACGTGCGATCCTTGGTAACCTAATCGGACCCAATGGCGAGCAGCTCACTTCCACTGATCCGTATAACACGACCGTGTTTGTCGGAGGCCTATCACCTTTGATTTCTGAAGAGACACTACGAACATTCTTTGCGCCCTTTGGCGATATCCACTATGTGGGGTGGCAATTCTGTATCTTCCTTTCGTCCACTCACGTGACATATGTGCAGGTCAAAGTCCCTGTCGGCAAGCACTGTGGTTTCGTGCAGTTTGTTCGTAAGGCAGACGCAGAGAAAGCTATTGAGAAGATGCAAGGCTTCCCAATCGGTGGAAGCAGGATTCGTTTGAGTTGGGGGAGGAGTCAATGTATGGGCCTATTTTGGCATCTCATGGTTATCACTAATAATTTTACTAGACAAAGCGGCACAGGCAGCGGCACAGGCGGCACAGGCGGCCGCCTTTCAGGCGCAATTACAAGCACAGTTACAATCCCAGCTGGCTTCTGCCCAGGTATCTCTGTCGCCCGAACAGGCACTTCAACTCCTACAGAAACTCGGTGTCGATGGGGTAAATGTAGTCAGCAGTCCAGACACGCGTATGATGGCTGAGTCTGGTCCCGGAGGGAGCGCAGTGGCTAACGAAAAGTTTCGAACATCATTGACGTACCAAGTTCGTGGCGACGCCCACCCATTATTTGATCCGTATACAGCCCCCTTTCCGGCGCGTTCGCCAGGAGGTTCGGAAGCGACATATCAGCATTATCATGTCAAGTCGCAGTTTCACTCGTCTTTCTCACCCTTTTCGCCCGACCCCAATGCCTACATGCTCAATGATCGCAAAAGGGGGTCGGTTGACTTGGTAGCTGCGGATTCCTCAGCAATCCCAATCCCCTTCCCTTCCAAATTCGACACGGGTGTGCCGGATGGAAGCGCCGTCACTGATCGCTCCAACGGTTCACTCCGGGCTGCCAACGGCCCTCATCAATACGGCGCATACTTTGATGGCTCAATACGGCCTGTCGAATCTAGCCGATCTACTTCTCGTCAAGAGCCAGTCTCTCGACCAACATCTAGCCAGACCTCTTCTCAGGGACGCTCTAGCCGCCACAACGCTCACGAGGAACAGGACTCTATTCGCGATCTTAACGGTACGCTGGCGAGTCTTGACTTGGACTCCCGGAGCCCTTGGAGACCCACGGTTAAACCCGCTGAGCGCAATAACTAACTTTACTTCATCCCATTGTCTAATACTTCTCGCTGTGTCCCATCTTGACTTCGTTTTATAGTTAATTTCTGTTCCTCAGAGTGCTAACTTCGTTCTACGAGCGCGCTCTGGCATTCTGGTGGGAGCCACAAACTAATCATTAACAAACCGGATTATCTATTGGGCTTTGCTCTTGTTACCCCTGATCGCTCTCGACATGCGCACTCGTATATAACGTTTTGTCTTGTCTCTGTCGTCAGCTTATTTTGTTTGTTCTTGTTGTGTTCCTGTTGCACCGTCGCTCATTCCTAGGCGAAGCAAGGAATCATGTGACTTGACGTTGTATCCTGCATTCTACGAGTAGCCTTGTTACGAACCCAAGACCATTTAATTGGTATATACCATAAAGTATGCAAGAACACAACGTTGAGACGAGCTATAAGCAAGTAAGCCAGAAATACAACCCACGAGGGTCAGAACGGTCAGGAAATAAGGAAGAAGACAAAGGATATGTCACCAAGCAGCTGCACAGTTTACACATCGGAAATGCTATTCAAAATTGCAGCGCGACCAGCCGGACCGAGACCCTCGTCTCCAAGAACGACGCCCGACCCGGAAGGAACTTGGTTACCACCGCCTAACTGGCCAATAACGTCGCTCTGAAGTTGCATGGGTACAAAGATGACTTTACTATTCGCAGACCGAGCCATCTGCTGCAGCGCCTCGAGCTGGCGAATTTGCATAGCAGCAGGGGAAGCCAAGATGTCAGCAGCTTGACGCATGAGTCGGGCGGAGTCGACTTCAGCTCGTGCAGCAATGACTTTGGATTCTCCAATCCGCTTCTGCTGAGCAGCGGATGACAGCGAAGCAGAGACTTCGGCACTGAAGATGATGTCTTTGATGAGGATACCCTCGATCGCGACACCCCACTTGTCGGCAACATCGCCAACAATTTCTGCAATTTCGAAAGCGATTGCTTCGCGCTCAGTAACCACACTCTGAACCGCACGAGCACCGACGACGTGACGCAAAGTTGTCTGCGCACGCTCGATGAGCGCTTGACGAAGGTCACTGATACCAAAAGCGGCGCGGTACGGATTCGTGATCTGGAAATATATTACGGAATCGCTGTTGACAGAATTAGTAGGGAACATACAGAAGGGACATGGCAGATGGGACACACATTTCAACGTTGACGTTATCACGTGTGATGACAGTCTGCCTACCAATAGGGCTAATTTGTATCTTGACATCCACGATCCGCAAAGATTCCGTGCAAACATTGACCTGGACAAGACCGGGATCCACCGATTTGTAAAATTGGCCGAAGCGTGAGACCAGGCCGACCGAGCCTTGAAACTATGAATGAGACTAAGATGAGAGGATAAATAAGACATATCCTACCCTGCTGGACGCTACGAAAGGGGTTTGGGCACGGGCAGCACGGAACAGCACCGAAGAATCCAACCACAACGCCAAGGCATTGAAGGAAAGAGCCATAAACACCATGGGTCACCTACGCAACCGCAAAGGATGAGTGCTGGCCAGAGCGAAACACACCCAAAATACGGGCGTACCTCACCGGTACCCAAATCCTGAGAGTACGATGGCTTTGGCCACGGTATTAGCAAATTCAGACGTGCACATGAATACACTACCTCACCTGCATTTCGCTGCGTTTGAGAGGCTGAACATTAATCATGTGTGCCTTGCCCTCAACATGACGCTTTGAAGGGGTGTATTCCTCTGTGACTATGGATATCTAAGCCTCTCATGGCGTCAAATGAAATGATGATTCGCACCAGGTGGAGCATCGTGGTCAACAACATTCCCACGGGAAGAGCTCGGAGAGGGAATACGATGCTTGCGGTCAATGGTGTCCAGTCCGTTGGTGTTTGACATTTTGCAGCAGGATGACGGCCTGACGTCTTCAAATTATAGTGTCTGTGGGGTAGGCGATCGTCCACCGCAATCTTCTAGAATCACAGCAATCCAGGCGCAGCCCGCAGCAGCACAAGGGTTTATACTGCAGCCGACTTGTTCCTAGATTCCACACAGGTTTCTTAAAAATATACCTTTCGATTAGAAAGATATTCAATGCAGCTTTTGACACAGCCTACCTTTGCTCGGTGGTGGTTGGATGCTGAGCGCAGCGCAGTGAGGTTCAGGAATGGAATGTCTGAGTGCGAATGTTCGACTTTTGAGTCACACGAAAGTACTGTCACCAGAACATGGTAGACAGCACCTGGAAGTATTGGCTCATGAAAGCAGAACCAGATTCCCGCGTCGTGAAGGGCCAAGACGTCAAGGTACTCGAAGCCCTCACATATCCCTACATATGCCCCACTGACTCTGTCGCAAACAGTTTAGCATTGACGACTTTGAGTCAGTGGGATCCACTCCATGGGAGGGCGTTCGTAACTATGAAGCAAGAAATCTCATGAAAGAAATGATTGTCGGAGACAAGGTCAGCCAGTATACAATAGTACGGCTCCTCTTACATAAAGGCAGAATAGATTCTTTTCTACCATTCCAATTGCAAGAACCCAGGTGAGTCAATTGCCGAGCAAAGAACAAATGTTTTATTTGACAAGTTAGGCATTGCAGGTTTTGCTGAGGTATGCAGTGGATGGTTTCATATTGATTCTGTGTTCATAGCATTCTCTTAGGTCTCTAGAGAGGCATATCCAGATTGTACGGTAATTTTGAATTCTAGAGTACCATCACCTACTGATAACTCCAATAGATACCGCTTGGGACAGGTAGGTACCGTATTCCGTCTCCTGCGCGAAATAATGTGTTTTGAACTCAGCGCCCATCCATATTTTGACGAGGTGAGGGATTTATGCGATCAACAATGGTCCCACTCACTCAATGCATCCCTGTACTGCTAGAAATCGGACGAGAAAAACCCTAGATGGTTTATGGTGGACGCGAAGTTTATAGCACGGGCACGCCATTTCGTCCCGCTATCGCTCCTTCGTCATCTCGCTCATCTTGTTCCTGCCCAACTTCCCGATGCACTCAGTTATGTGGGAGAGGGTGGCATTAATGCGATCAAAGGTATCGTGCCCTAGCTGCTCCTCCACTTACTACTAGTGGGCCCCTGAAACCAGTATCCCAAGCCATGCCATTGATCACTCGCAGCCGCCTCAGTGTGCAGAGGGTGTCTGCGGAGTGCTGGGATACCATCCATACAATGGCTTATACAGGTGGCTGGGATAACATGCCGTTTGAGCAGAAGAAAGTGACCGAAAACCGAAAACCAGAAGCACAGCCAAGCACCAGCCGGCGGAGAACAAGGCAACTGGAGGGGGGAAGAAAAAGAAAGGCATTCCAAGATGATGATGGGCAGGCCCACGCGCCACGCCGTAAATCCTTGCGCAGCTGGAGGTGACTGACAACATGCAGTCTGCTCCGTTGTTTAATGGCACGGAAACCGCCATCATTACTAGTAGTACAAGATTAGTAAACGCCACAGTCACCAACCTTGCTGTTTTCCCACCTCTGTCCTCAAGAGCCAGACTGCGCTGGCTGGACTCAGCGTGTATAATCCCTAGTCGATAAACCCTCTCCTCAACTACATATCATCCGCAAATGTCTTTCCTTGCTTTCGTCATAAAGCCTTTGGCCTACGTCTCTCTCCCAGTCCTTTTGTTCCGTTCCATCGCCAACGCGTCCCCTACCGGTCGTTATTATTGGCGAGTCAGTATCTTCTTGGGCAGTCTCGCGGTCGTGTCAGCATGGGGAATTGTCGTGGCAGTCGGTATGACGCTCGTTGGCCGCAGGCACGACGTCAATTATGTTGTTGCACGGATCTTCTATAACTTGGTTAGCCATGCACTGGAACTAAAGGTGGAGGTGGAAGGCGAGGAATATCTTCAAACAAAACCTGCAGTTATGGTCGGGAATCACCAGAGCATGCTTGATATTTTGTATCTGGCGAGGTCAGCGCCCCGTTTTCTCTTCCATTGTCATCTCTTCTCAATTGCGTACTGGCCTGCGTTCGTTGGCTGATGTACATAGAATGTTTCCCCCAAGGGCGTCCATCATGGCTAAGCGGGAACTCCAGTGGACACCCCTTGGCCCTTGGATGTACATGTCTGGGGCAATTTTCATTGATCGGGGGAACAGCACCAAGGCACACAAATCTTTAGAAGCTGCGGGCGAGGAAATGAAGCGGGAAGGTATTTCCTTGATGATGTACCCGGAAGGTACACGGCATAATGAAGAAGTGCCTACCCTGCTACCGTTTAAAAAGGGCGCATTCCACCTTGCCGTCCAGGCTGGTCTGCCAGTTACACCCATTGTCTGCGAAAACTACTGGAGGTTGTACCACAAGGGTGTATTCGGGACAGGAGTTATCAAAGTTCGAGGTCAGTCAATATTAGTCCTCATTGCTCCACCCGAAATCTCACCATCGATCCAAATTGCCGCAGTTCTCCCACCGACCTCTACAACTGGCTTGACAGTTGCTGATGTCGCCGACCTTGCGACGCGTACTCGGGAACAAATGCTTGCGACCCTGCGCGATATTTCTGTCGGAGTGGAGAGCAAAATGGACAAAAAGCCAGAGGACCTGCCCAATTTAATGCCAGAACAGCCATCAATTGGGATGTCTATGGGCCAAGCCGCAATAGATGATGTTCCAAGCATTCCAGCAACACCCAGTGAGGAGACACTCAGCGAGTTCAGTGAACAATCCAGATCTGTGCAAAGCTTGCGGCCAGAAGGGAGTGTTAGCGAGTACGGGGAAACAGATGACGAGGGGGTAGTTCATATCAGGAGACCAATCTAGTGACGTCCCTGGTGACATTTCAGTTGCGATCCCTTATAATGAGAACTGATACCCTCGTTTAGTCGCTGGTATAGCGACATAAACCACGTACATATGTTAGATGGTATTGGCAATACCAAGCAACCTCGATTTTGCTGTATGTTTGTTGAGTGTTGTAGTTGACTTCCGATCCTCCTTTATAATGATTGATTCCGATAACATCTTTCTGCTTTGCAATGATGGAACAGTCATTTCTAATTCCTCTGCTATTGCCCTTTACGTGTCCCGTTGGTAGGGTTTTTATGTGTGCTAATCGTCATTCACATAAACGAAAAGCTAGCTGCGCTAGTGAGTCTCTTGCTTTCCTACCTCGCATACTTTCTTCAACCTAATCGCGCATAGGGGTTTATAGCGTCACAGTACTTGTAAGTACTGCAAATAAACAGCTAGTTTTATTCCTCTAAAAGAAATTTCCTACATCAGACACGTGGAGATACATTATAAGTTGACAGGTATGTGTCAATTAGTGACGAGAAGTGTTTTTGGTCTGGGGTTGCCATTGCGAGGGGTTGGAGGCGACGGTGTTTTGTAAACTCGTTCGGGGAGAGGGTGGAAAAAGCACCATAGTGATCAGGTACGCGTTTTTTTCTCCAATTTACTTGTTTTTCTTGAGATTGACCGATCATGGGGTCATTGCCGAGGACTCACGATCTCCACGCACAATCGCGCGGGACGTAAGTATGTGGCCATGCACGTAGCACTTACGTTTCCGATTCACGGGGTCTATTTTGTTAGATCACGGTACTCCGCATCGATTTTTCTCTTTCCGCTCTTTACTTCCAAGAGACAAGATAGGAAATGGTGTTCCTTACTGCCGAGGGCTGTTACTTGCCGAACGGGCATGCGACCCGGGCTTCCGAACCCCAACTTATTCGAGTTGCTAGAGCGGAACATCTTGAAGTGCATGGTGCTGGGCGGTGCATTGGAGTCATGCATAACGAGAATCATGCAGTGTGAGAGATGCAGTATAGCGACCTGGGCAGGCTCTAGCCGCATGCATTACGTGCCAGGGGACGAGTAGATATGATCGGTGTTAGTGCTGACGCACGTGACAAAAAGCCGATATGCCGCATTTATTCTCCGATCTATCATCCGAATCATATCTAAGCGCATCTCTTGACAAATTGTGTCGAAAGCCCCATATATGGCTTCTGCTACCCATATTCGAAGTAGCATATACACCCAGCACGGAACATAACGATACTCATCACGGGCGTCCAGACGTTGGTTTTCATGAGATGAAGGCGCAATCCCGTGTCTTCTTTCTTCATTATGAGCTTTCACAAATGGTCAATGCATCTTCCCGCCTCCACATGAAACCTGGTGTGTCACCCTGCCTGGTTGGATTGTGTAAGTATGGGCTTCGCACTCGCACGTACGGGTTCCCTTGTTACGAGAACTCGGAGCATTTTCCAATTTCTCGGTGTTTCCTTGTCGAATTTTTCTCCGCTGACACGGTCAGGCGGTTGCGGCAATGCGGACTCACGATTTGGGTAATTTCTTTCCAGCCACTGACTGTACGGATACATAAGCTCCTCTGTTTCCATTCCTTTGCTCCTCTCTGCCATTCTGCGCCTGTTTCTTTGGTTTCCATCCATCCCAATTACCTTTACATACGTGACCAATGACACCTGCAACTTTGCCTGGTATGTATCTTTCTTCAGTCGCTGCTCGCAGCTGACATTGTGGTCTAGAATGCTGGGGCCATCGCGGTGTATGTAGCCCAAAGTTGAAGTTGCAGTAGCGTCAACTCTTTCTTCTATAGGCCTCTGCAGCATTCCCCGAAAACACTCTCGCTAGCTTCGAAGCTGCCATACAAGATGGGGCTGAGGGCATTGAGAGCGGTATTTAATCGCCCTCCTTGGTGGTCTTACCCGTAACATATGTCCCAGACGTCCACGTCTCGGCGGACGATGTGGTCGTAATGTTTCACGATCCAGGTGAGTGGTAACCAATGATCTTCATTACCCTTTTCGGTAACCCATTGCAACGTGCACGAAATCAAGCTCTTGACAGGACAACACGTTCAAAAGGTACCTGCGTCATTTAAGCACGTTCGATGAGTGACCAATGAAATTTAGGTTTGATCCGCGAACGGAAGTGGTACGGCGAGGATGGCATGCAACACGTTCGTACCAAAAAGGAACCCAAACAACCTATACCCACATTTGTCGAGACCATTGCACTGCTGATGAAAGTAAGCATGCTGCGCTTTACGACATCGGCATACCCACGTTCCTCCAGCCTGAAAACCACCATGTGAGGTTTAACGTCGATGTCAAAGTGCAGAACGACCCGGATCGTCTGTTTCGATTGATGCATGGCGTTATTTCCGAGCAGCCAGACTGGGAAGCAAAGCTCGCGCCACGCATCTTGCTTGGACTTTGGCATCCGCGTTTTGTGGCGTACGCAAAAGCGAGATTGCCTTATTGCCGCAGGTCACACATAGGAATCAACACTGCCATGGCACGCAAGTACTTCTGGAATGACGTGGAAGTATTTTCAATGGCTTTCTCCTCATTGGCCGGAGGCGATGGCTTCAAGTGAGTGTGAATATTGAATAAATCTGGCCTGCCGATCTCGTGATTTATTATCCAGCTTCCGCCAAGAGTGCAGGGCCGCCGGGAAGAAGCTTATGGTATGGACGGTGAATGAGCCAGAACATATGACAGAAGTTAGTGGGCGTGTGTCCTATTTTGGTTTTATAAGCTGACCATCTTGATGAAGTGTGTACGCTGGGGGGTCGACGTCATCCTGACTGATGTGACGAAGAAGTGGCTGAATCTGCGGGAAGCTCTGACAGGCATGACCCATCGCGTTGTCCATTGTATTGTCCTGACGAGTTGAGTTTAGCCGACTACGATACTACCCTTGCTCAGTACGGCCGCTGGTTTCTTTGGACGACATGGAAATTTTATCTTCCAGGCGAAATGGTTCACCGGAACAACAGCAAATATGCCTTAGAGAGGATTGCCGGCTCATTTGACAAGTTTGCGCTGCCAGAGCCGATTACGCTTGAGGGTGTACCCCTCTAGGTGTTGGAGGAAGGAAATCAGTATTCTTACTAGACGACGTGCTTGCTTCAAAAGGAGACTTGAACTAGACGTGTTTTGAGGACGAGTCATGCTTAGTAATCACACAGCAGAGGAGTTGTGTATGCAGTATACTTACATTCGCAATTCTCTCCTCTTGACCGTGATTTAACCAACGTATCCTTTACTGCCAGTCGGCTTTCAAGCGGTGCCATTGCATTTCTGGTATTTCTCGCTAGGGGCTGCGTAATGCAGCGTTCTGTCTTTCACGAACCGAGTAACAACCTCATACATCGGAGAACGCAGCGCAAACGATTTTCTGTATCAAAGTTGTCCTCAGAAACCGCTCAGACCCTTCCCGAGTATTCGTCGCCACCTGGATGGAATACTTGGAGCCCGTTCCCGCTATCCTCCGATTCCGACCGTCCTCCCGATTACCTAGAAACTGCAGACGACGCAGACGCGGACACAGAGGATGACCTCGAAGAGCACGTCGCTCATGTACAGTCCCACATCCTCCCTCAACGCTCTCCCGGATACACCCGCAGACGCAAGCGAGCCCATGCGGCACCATCGGACCCTTTCCTCGACATGTTACTTGAGCGCAGCGTACATGCTCTCGAGATGTCCAACGCCTTGCTGCGCACCACCATGTCCGCACAGTCCAGTCTCTCTGCTCTGCTTTCCTCCGAAAGTGAATCCGATCACTTCCTGGAAGTGCGTGCCCGGAACTTGTCCACCCGGATAAGGGTGAGCCGTGGAGTACATGAAACCTGGATGGAGCACCTGGAAGAAATATCGGAAGGGGTTAATGGGCTGTTTGAGGACGAAGGAAGAGGTCGTCTGGATGAGGGGACTATCAGCCGAAGTCTTCCCACATCCAACATGCCAGATCTACGGCATCGGAGAAAACCATCAATTTTGGAATTGGATGGGTCTTCGAAGTCTCACCTTCGGTACTCACATCCTACTCGTGACGCACTGGTTGCACCTGCCCCAAGAGCGCTCACTCAGTTTGTTGAGTCTTCCGCAGATCCATCTTTGATAACCCTACCGTCTACGTTGGGGTTGCGGGCATCCGGATCTTCCCACTCTGTTCAATCTGGGGAATCGTTGTGTGTGCATCATCAGGTGATGCACCCTGTTTTTACATCTGGAAATTTGCCCAGGGTCAAACGAGAGAGTGATACCCCCGCTTACCATCTTCTATCGAACTTAGTCAAGCGCTCTGGATCTCTAACACCCCCTCACACTCAGCTGTTGCGCTCTCGTGACAGATGCGCATCCGCCAGTCCCACAGGAACGAGACGAAGCACGAAGTCCTTGTTCTCCCCTTCCGTACCAACTTTATACGCGTCTGAGGATTGCGGGTCACAAGCAGGGACATCGAGACATTGCCCAGAGACGTCTTGTATATCGTCTATTCCACCTTCGTCACCAAACGCGATGCTTCCCGACGAAGAGCTCTCGCAGTCGTCCTCAGAATCTTCCGATCGGCCAACTGGCTATCGGACTGTCCAATCGTTGCGCAAAATTCTCGATGACCATCCCTCTTCAACCTCCGTTGATACATTTCAACGCAAAGCTCTGAAATTTCACCGTGCCCCTGTCTTCCTTCCTGTCACGCCGCCTCCGGCTCCGATTCTTGGTACTTCGACAGCTACAGCGTCTATATCGCGACTTTACACCAAGGGACGTCATTCGATGTCCACTCGCCCGCCGTCGCCTCCTATACACTCTTCGCTGAGGGTGTCCTCGGTGCCTCCAACGCCTTCTCCATCTCCCAGTACAATGAGCCTGTCTGAAGTATTTGGAAACGGGGTAGCAAGAGTGATGGGGAACGGACCGTCTTCAAGGGCACCAACGCCAAAACGGATCAGTTTTGCAGAGCTTCCGGAATCTTACTCGGGCCTGCACCGTGGCTCGTCAAAGCTGAGGGAGCGGAAAAGCAGAAAGAAGAGGAAACAGACAAGGGAAAATGACGGCGAAGAAACGAGTGATTGGTTGGGGGCTTTGTTGCGTGGGGGGCTGTCTTCGGGAGGCCTAATTGGTATAGGGAGTCGAGAGGGAGGAATGGAAGAAAGGATGACGAGGGGGTGGGGGGGTAGACCTGGATATGGCACATTAGACGACTGGGCTGTGTAGGATATCTTCGCTGGATTTGCTAGGACATGGAAGGTGTATATTTATGTAGCGTTACAGACACGAGGACTACATCGTTTAGCTCGGCTGATATCGAACAAAATCAAGTAAAACACAACGTTATGGCATGGTTAGCATACTACATGGAACTACATAACATATGGTACGGGATGAATAAAGACTCCGAGGTTCCCGATATTCAGAGAGTCATTGCGTCCGTTTGAATCGCTACAGGTAAGCAAGTCCAGCAGCAACCATGAGGCCACCCACCACACCAGCAACCACCACCTGACAAAAACCCATCCTTGCAGGCGGTTCTTCGAAGAACGTGCCAGGCATGCCCCCTTGTTGAGAGTCGATTGCATACTTCAAGTCTTCGATACGGTCACTGACGACAACCCAAGCTGTGTCGTGTTGATCCGTGATGGCACGATAGGCAAGAGGTGTATTGATGATGGCAACGTGCTTTCCCTCACGCCGAGCAATGCGCGTAACGTCATCGAGATCCTCGCGAGGCGTGCAGAAGACTTTGAACAAAGGGGTGCTAGCACGCAGTGCAGAATTAAGGCTGATGTCGGTGACCGGGGATTGAGAAAAAGGCGACCCTGGACGAGGGGAAAGCGAGTTGGAATGGTGCGAATAATCAAACTCTTCCCCGCTCCGGATGTCGTCGTCGTTTTGAGACCAAGTCATAGAGTGATTTTCCCCTTCCACTCCTTCCACGTGCATAATGTTCGGAGGCAGTTCAGCCCCCCTTTGACCCGCAGTAGGCTCCGTGACAAGTTCAGTCGGGGTAAGAGAACCGCGCTCCCAGTCGCTAGGGGTATACAGGCGCATCTTACGAGGCGGAGAGACCCAATTCGGGTTCTTCCAATGCCAACGCTGTCCTGGAGGAGGCTTAAAAACGGGCTTCTCAAGCGCGGGCGAGAAACCCGGGGATGGTGGTGGGGAAGCGAGAGAGGACCCACGCGGAGAGGCTGGAGGTGATGGCAACGGTGTGGAATGGCTTTTGCGAGTGCTTGTAACGCTTGTGGTGAAGACAGAAGTTTCTTCGGGGCATACGAACATGCCGTTCTTTCGCCTGTGGCCTTGCATCGGTGACCCACATTTATGGCAGTGGGGACGCCTCCTCAGACTGGTAGAAGTCGACATTCCGATTTCTTCACCCTGTGCGAGGTAAAGATTCCCCTAGCATCACCGCTCCCGCATGAGTTAAAGGAGAAAGAACAGTCAATGTCACTCACCAGCTACTACCGTTTTGATGGCAACGGGGGATCCCCAAGGATCTCAATCCTGTGCTTATATTATGCCTACACCGAGTGCCAGTGATTGAATCACCCAGGGTGAAAGAGAATGAGCCCCAAATTCGGTACAATACGAGGAACGAGCGCGGGGTTGCATGGCGACTAGGAGGTTACAAACCGGGCAAACTCAACAAGCGTTGAACAAGACAAAATTTCGTTTTACTCAGAATTGTCCAAATACGTCGAAGAAAGTACAAGCGCACGGCAACACAGACTACAAAGCCTCAAGTTGCTACAAAGTATGCCAGCTCCTAGATAGGGAGACCGTGGGCTTGGAGAAAATACTAAGCGGAGAAGCACTGCATAGCGTTGAAGGAGTACTAGCAAACAACAGTAGTACTCTCCTTATGAGTCGGAGCTACAACCACGACAACCTGCACACAGCTATTTAGTTGCAAAGCGAGAAGACATTCGCCTGTACCGACCGCAATGAACACATTCCACTATAGTATTCGCATGGATCTGAGCCTTGGGCACACGACAAATGCATGTCGAGCCTTGATAATTCATATCCTACATACTCATCAATGAGGAATACACAGTAGAACAAAATAGCTACCTTTGTCTGTATGCACCTCAAACAACACAGCTTTTCATAGCCAGTCTTCTTCCACTTGGCAATCAAACTAATACAATTTAGCGCGGGAACACAGACGAAGAGAAAGCTCACTTGGCATCCGCATATCCCTCTTTGAGCAACCAGTCATACAGTTCTCTGGATATAGCCTCGCGCTTGTAGTAAAGTTCATAAATATATCGCGAGCGGGTGTGCGAGATACGCATGATGGGCCACAGCGACTCAGCTTTGCGCTTGCCCTCGTGAGACTCGTTCTCAGCATCCCTCATTTTCTTCGCGTAGTCATCGAGGACCTAGACTCAATAAGCGTAAAAGGCGGGCGTTGTCACGGGATGCCTACACTCTCGATGTCTTCAAACCCTTCGGGAGGTTTTTTAGTCCTTGTGGTTCGTATCTTGGGCATGACTTGCGTACCGTGTGAAGTTTTTCGCTTTATCAAAAATAATATGACCGTATCGCTTACGTGATGTAGTCGAACACGCTGGCTTCCACATTGCCAAGTGGTGGGGCAAGCTTGTCCTGCTTTCTGTTTCCCCCGTTGTCTACTAATTCCCGCCATGCCTCTGGTCGTTCCAGCACTCCGCTTCCTTATCGTCTTCTTGAATGTCTATGAAACCTTCAAAACCCTAAAGCCACCGCCCCCATCCGCCCGGCGAGGTGGCCAACCGAGCGTCCGCGCTGTAACTCAAAGGAAGAGGGATCTTAAAGGTTGTTTGGCCGTCTGGGTCATCTGGGTAACGCCGAACGGATGGGTTACCAAGTTGTGCTCTCATTTGATTTTCTAGTGTTGTTATACGGTGTACGAGCGAACTTTTGACAGAATAGTTGGCATCTTCCTTCCCTTTTACAGCGAAATCAAATCCGTATTTCTACTTTTTCTCGTATTAACTCGTGCCAAAGTACGTGGAAACAGACCTTTTCTTTTTGTCATAAGGTTGACGTTGCTACAGGGCGCAGAACCCCTGTTTCTTCACGTTCTTCGTCCCTTTGTCAAGCCTTACACTGCCATCGTGGATCCAATTCTAGAAATCTCACGCGACATTGGGGATTTCCTATTCGCCCTCTTGCAAGTTCCACTGGACTATATCTTCTCATCGCCTTGGCTATCTTCTTGGCGCAATGGAGAATTAGAGGAAGAGCCTAGCAAGCCGTCCTCCAATGCCCGCATCAGCTCAGCTGATTCAGAAAGTTTGATACGCACAAGTAGCTATCCTGATATCCACATCCCTACAACTACTCGTGCGCAGAATAAACAGTACGGATCGATCCGCAGTATCTCTGGTGATCGCTGCTCAAACGACGGTCCATCTGCGAACTCTTCCGATCCACGAACCTTTCGTGATCAAAACTCCAAATATGATTCTACTACTTCACTCCCGTCGTATAGCGAACATCCATCTCACGACCCTACTCAGTACCTGTCCAGGCGTAATGGGCACCAAATATGGTATCCAACTGCTTCTGCTTACCCCTCATCTACACCTGGTGCTACGCTTGAGCCACGTGGGATAGCTCCCGAGTACCACTCCCCCGAGTGGAGAACATATCCAGCGTTTCCCTCTGCATATCCACCCACGCCTCTACCTGCATCAACCTCACTTCCTGGTTTCGTCGCTAGTAGGCCAGACAATAACCACCGCGCCATTTCTTCATACGCCCCTGTTCCCGAGGAAGAGCCGGGTTTTGGTGAGCCGCTTGAGAGGCGGTACGAGGAACACCCCAGCTTCGTGCACGACTCGAGCAACGGGACCAGAATACCTCTAGGGGTCAATCATTATGTACCAGGTCACGACACTGCCCAACAAGAAGATGAAGATACTCTACTCGATGATAGCATGTGCAGTAGCGAGGCAGGCTTTAGCGAGGATGACTTTGGTACATCATTGAGAACCCCACACCGTCCTCCGAAAACGATGCCACTAGGTCCATATTCTTCCGCAGACAGCTTGGGTAGTGCTCTCACAGCAGCCGATAACAAAACCTCCTTACGATCAAGGACATCATCGGAGTCTTTGAGTTCTGGATCTTCCTCTTTAGCCGGCCAAAAGCGTACCCGGGCATTCCATGCGAATGCGTTCGCAACATCTCAATCCCGGAATGGTACCTTGCGCGCAAAAGTTCCCCCTATTATATCCCAAGATCCTTTGCAGTCGAGCGCAAGCGAAGGTGGGGACGAGGGTGAACTCATTGACGATGATAGCACTAAGATCAAAAGACAAAGAGTGTTGGATCCTGTGAAGCGTAAATCCACCGTGCGACCCGCTTCAGGGGGTACGGGTGGCGCACGCAAAGCTGCGCCGTCGAGAAGTACCACGGCACGCGCTCGCCCTCTGGCAAGTGCATCTCAGGCGACTCTCCGAAGTAGGGCAGGAACCGTTACGGCAAATGACTCAACCATTAAGGGGAGGAAGTCAACCCTTGTTCCCCGTCAAATCGTGGGTAGTGGGCCACAAGGAGTTGTTAAAAGCTCGAGCGCCTCCTCTTCTCGGTCCGGTACTTCAAGCGGAAGGATATATTGACGTAATAGTCTACCTCGCTCTAGGATATTCACTGTACCACTGTTCGGATTGCATTATATAGACCACAGCAGGCAATGGGGTCACTTTCGGGTTTTATGCTGGCGTCGTCACCGACCCACCGCGGTGACTCGGGAACGCCACTGGTTACTGGCTTCCGGTGTTCTTAACCTGTGTTTTGGATCATCATGTCCGATGGAGGATGACGCGAGCAGGCACTCCGACATCGCTCTATTTCCCCTGGCTGGATCTCTACAAAACGCCTCGCCTTTTCCTCGTTGTATATACCCTGGTGCATTGCCCAGTATGTGAGGCGGTTCCGCACAGTAAATCGAACGGTCACCGACGCTTGCGTTCGGCCCAGTTGTCGCACTTCAGCACCGCCACAGAACGCGAGGTTTCCTCGAGGCATACTCCTTGTACAGAGGTAGGTGTGTATTTGTGCACACAATGCAGATTTTCGTCCAGATGCACACAAACCTAGCAAAGGAAGCCATTTTTTCTCTGCCGGTCAATGATATTCGCACTCATCTTTGTACAGGCAACGTCAGGAGATGAATTACCCGACCAAGCACAGCAATGACGCCAATTCACTCTTCTACTATCACCGGGCCACCGGTGCAAGACTGTTTCGTTTTTGCCGTCGATAGCCACGTTTTCTTAATGTCGAGGCAAGTCCTACCGTCAACATACAGGTTGAAATAGCACAGACAGGTCCACCCGAGGCTGTTCATCCCCGGCAGTATTCGACACGTTGAGCTACCGGCCTACCCCTTATAATCTTTTGCGGATGACTTTCCTTCCTGTTGAGCGAAGAGACACAGCACGCCTTCCTAGCGTCACACTTCTGTTACCTCCATGATCTATGGGAGAGTAATCGGAAATGAGCTACGAGATATCCCGCCGGAGTGTGTAAGTACTTCATTGCTGAACCACCCAACTACGCGACTGACACGAATTTCAAGCTTCCGGTATGGGGACAACGATGGTCGACTTACCGCGCTCCTCATGGTCCAAGCCCATTCTCCACACACGTATTCACTGTCAATGGGATGTCTGAAGTAGGGCCGGTGCTAACTTCACCCTCTCAATTTGAAGTCATGCTCACGGATGAAGACGACGGAGAAGATACGAGTTCAGAGTCAAACCGACTTTATAGCTCGTTTCATATGCACGTGGGTTCAATTGAGCCAATGCCTTGTCCCGAGATGCAAACGCCTCAATCTTCGCATCCTTTTCCAAGTCGCCCTCATAGTATTAGCTCGATAATGCGGCGGAGCACGGGACGTCCACCACCACCCAGTTCTGCATGCTCCACTACAGCGTTGTTTCCGAGGCAACATTCTGAACAGTCGAGTAGTCGACATCATGCGTTGGAACCAGGTTTTCCTCCTCCTCCTCACCATACATCTCCGATTCAAAACCGTCGTGAATCGCTTGTGAGCGATTTCGGTCTCCGGGGTATGAATCGCACCTCCCTCAACACACTATCCCGAGTTGGTTCTTCTCATGCTAGCTTCGTTCCCGGCGGACGGTCGCAATATACCACGTCCCCGCCATCGGCTCCTCAGTCTCTCCATGCTCACGTGCATCCATATCCTTCCAACCCCTTATCGAACCCTGACAGCAATTATTTTCTTCGATCACTACCGGAAGACATCCAAGCTGGGTTTATTCCGGTGGTGTCACCGTCTTCTTTGCATTGCTTTAGCATGCCTCCAGACCAGCAGAACGTCGGAGTTGATTCACTTTGGGATCATGATTCCAGTTCGGCTAGGATGCCTAATGTCACGCACCCCAGAAATCCTATGACGGCACAGTGGCAATCAGGGTCGGTTTCCCCCACTCTCGGAACCTACTCTGGGCCATCGGAAACTTCTGAGTCTTCATCGCTTGGTTCGGCTTGGGGGCTCCGTCATTTGATTTCGGATCACAGAAATTCTTCTCTTTCGCAGAACTTGCCCGATATATGCCCGGCCGAGGACTGCATGCCAACGCCGTTTGGGAATCCTGGAAGTAGCCAATTCAGCAGATAGCCACTTTCACCCAATCTTTTACATGGTATTCATTTTTTCGGACCAGAAAGTCGCTGTTACGTTCTCATTGTACTATACCTTTCCTAGCTGTAGCCTACGACTCGGAGGGATGTTTGATTAATTCAACACTTTACATAGAACTCTGTTGATCGGCCCTGGGCCTGAACACTACCGATTTACTGTTAGGGAGAAATGCAAATATTACCGCCCAGGAACGCACTCGTTGGATGGGGGAATGTGGAGATGTTGGTACATGAACTTTATTCCACACCACTATCGAACTTGGGCGCGATCAGGGTGTGTTCGCGAGTTTTCCATGTCGACTGCGATCGGCCGACCATAATATATAGTCTGATTTGGATCACTGCCCTCCTGCATTGCAAGTACACCCGTTGCGAAAAACATCATTCCCCAATGACTTGGATACAGTCACATACACACACCGAGTCAGAACCACAGCACAGCGCAAATCCTGACACACCCCCTCCCGAATATTCAGCACTTGTACCCACTCAGCGAGGCCCACTTTCGTCCCAACCGTCCCAACACTCGCTAGAACATGCGGTCCTGTTCAGCTCGGCTTCTGGCCTGCAGTTCGCCCCCCTGTCACCTCTTGGACCTACTCCGCTCATGCAATCTCAGCCTACCCTCGGTTTATTGCCCTACTATGATCCACACTCAACTCACTCCCTTGAGGCAGCAACATTGAGAGCCAAGCGGAGATTTATTAGAGCGACTATCTAGGCCGTCGGTTTCATTGCCTTTCTGCTTCTGCTCGGGGCACAATTGAGAGGACTGTATACGATATTGTTCTAATTTAAAAGGCCTGCCATCGACACCCCGCGGAGATGTGAGTATTTGTTCGAAATTGATTATTATAAGTAGACCTGAAATATTAGACGAGTCTGTTTCCCCGCTAGCCTTCAGTATTGCATACCATCTCGTTTAGTTAATATATAATACAGGAATACTGCGTCTATGCACGACTGTGCCTCTGGACAAGACTGTAGTTGAAAGAACTTGTCATGATGGATCAGAAATGACAGCTGGTACTGTTAGGAGTTGTCAAACAGCTCCTAGTGTTGGTAAGAGTACCAAATACCTAGTCATTAATGATGTGACCTTGTCGCGGCACGAATAAGCGGGTTATTTTGTCGTCACAAAATTGATAATTTGGGGGTCTTGAGACCGCCTTGGACCAATGGACTACGGATATCTTTGCTCTTACCCTTTTGTTCTCAGGTCCAGAGGGCATTCAATGCAACACTCTTTTCTATCTCACTGCAGTCCACTTTGCTCAACATGCCATGAACCACGGAGATTTCATATGTTACGCTGCTCCCTCAAACATGTTCACATTCCATTGAGCACAATGGACTATCACTACATAGACAATGGAGGGCGCTAGCGTGGGAATGACTTAAGGTTAGGGTCCGTGCGTGGGAATTATCGTGACCGGCGTGACCAAATATTGGCGTTTGTTGATTTTTTTTTGGGTCGATTCTGTGTCGGCCCCGCGCGCTTCCTTTTGCTCCTTCACACTTTGACAACCTCGATCGCCGTCGACGCCCACAGCGAGCAAACACCTGTCGTCGTCGTGTCGCACGTCTAGCCTATCTCTCCTCGTCGTGTGCCTCGTTCTCCGGTGTCACCCATTGCCCTCCATCCGCCGTCAATCAAGCTTTATTTATCCAATCCCACGCGTCGTGCACGTCGTCTGCCTTTGCCCACCACCTTTTCATCATCGTCGTCGCCGTGTAGCGCTCACATCCCGTCAAACAGCATTCTAAATTCGCACACCATCTTCATTCCCTCCTTGTCTCTTCATTGTATCCATATCAGCAGTCCTCGTATTTGCGTTACCTTCCACCACTCCCACCGTCTGTGTTGGTCTCCCCGACTGTTGATGTTCAATTACTAGCCTATCACATAGTTTCAATTACCTGTAATTCTTCAAATTCCTCAACTTCTCCACCCTGGCGCCCTCAGCTCCCATTCTGTCAACTCCTCGGTTACAACCTCTCGAAGAAGACCTCATCAATCGTTCCCTGTTGGACTCCCTTGACGCTCAAGGTGACGCAGAGCCTCATCGATTCCCTCTTCAGCAGTCGTTTGCCATGTCGCAGTCTACTTCCAACACAGATTCGGGTGCTCCTTCCCCCGAGACTCCATTCCATCTTCCTTCAGGCCGTTCCGACTCTCCGTCTAATGTCGATTATAGTAGCAATCATACCCACAATGACGTCTTGCATCGCTCTTCGCAGCTGGCCCAGAACATTGACGGCAGTCACCGGATTCCAATCTCAGAGCCAGTGTTTGCGCAAGGCGGGGGTCATCCGGTGTACAACAGTAACAACAATTTCCATACATCAGACTATCTCAATGATGCGGAAAGTATCTCCCTGAAGCTTCCACCTCAAGGGGCCAAGTCACCTGGCGATTTTGGAGCAGGCCCTTTCAGATCGTCGTTCAGCGCTTATAACATTGTCAATGGCACACACACCCCGCATTCTGGCTCGGGTAATCTACCTCCCAGTTCCTTTCGCATGCGACATGTCACTACGTCATCAGCTGCCCCCCAGTCATTTGGGAACACTTCCGAAGGATTTCCCGGTCATCCGTTAAGTATCCAGCATCAACTTTCCCAACAATCTCAACCAGGTTCTTCGGTATCGTCTGGGCTTGAATCACGGGGGATCGACTTCGGGAGCAGCCCTCCTCTGACTGGCAAGATGTCCCAACAATTTGCCCTGGACCCATTTCTGCAATCTCATGCGGCAAAAACGCAAATGCACGATTCCTTCCATTCGTTGTCACACAGTAATTCTACTGGTCAAGTGCCATACTTGAACGGTATACACATTCAGAGTCAGACGCCCTATGGCCCCCATCTCCAGAGTAGTGGGACAGTCGGCGCTCCGGGCACTACTCGTAGCTTAGGTGCCCCTGGTCAGTTGAATGTGACTGCTGAACCCCAAGGCGGAAGTGGTCAACAAGAGGAAATATCCACGATTTTTGTAGTCGGCTTCCCGGATGACATGCAGGTTGGTTCCTTCGGCTGACTTTATGAATTTCATTTTCATTGTTCGCTGTTAGGAACGGGAGTTTCAAAATATGTTTACGTTTTCCTCGGGCTTCGAGGCCGCGACGCTCAAGATTCCCAACAAGGAGTATACCGCTTATGGATCTTCAGGTGGCACTCCTTCTGGGCTTCCCTTGCGCGGCAGCTCCTCATATTCTTCATACTTTAATTCAGGCCCTAATGATCCGTATAACATAGTCACCGTCAATCAAGGGGGTGTGGTAGTTGACGGTGGACGGGATGGTCCGACCACTTCCTGGCCACCTCTACCTGTTTCACTCAACGAAGAACCAAGCCATTATCAAGGTCCGGGCGGTCAGCCTCCTCGCAAGCAGATAATCGGCTTTGCTAAGTTCCGTACTCGCCAAGAAGCCTTAGAAGCAAGAGATATGCTTCAAGGTCGTCGGGTTGATATCGAGAAGGGGGCTGTGCTGAAAGCGGAAATGGCGAAGAAAAACCTTCACACAAAGCGCGGGGTTGGTATTAGCGGTGCTAACTCGAGTGGCGGCAGCGTATCTCTTGGTGGTAACCTGGGGACTCTTGCTGGGTTGAATAGCAATGTCGGAGGGCTCGGTGCGTTGGGTGGTCTCGGCGTCACACCCGACGCGCTCGCTGGTCTTGCCGCTGGTCTCAGTCTCAACTCCAGTGTCAACATCAATGCTCTTGCTTCGCTCGGTGGAGGCGATGCTTTGACGTCACGTGAAAGGGAGCTCAATGCGTTGAGCGCTATGAGCTACAGCAATATCGGCAGTGGATGGCGGGAAGGACGGCTCGGGGATAGTAGTGAAGAGGAACGGGACAGAGATCGGGATCGTGACCGGGAGAGAAGACGAGAGGCTCTTGTTGGCCTTAACCTCGGAATGGGCATTGGTAGCCGGGGCGCGCGAGAACGTGCGCTTGCTGACGAAGAAGAACGGGAGAGGTTGAGACGAAAGGATTTCAAGACTGCCCATGGAGAAGCAGTGCGCATGCTTTCAGGGAATGCTGCTGTTTACGATGCCTTCCATCCGACTTCGACTCTCTCTAGGAATGTGCAGGCTAGCATTCTCTCGGCGTCCAGCAGTAATCCGGGTGATGGCGCAAACTCTGGGCCTAATTCAGTGCTTGGAAACGGCTTTAACGCCATCGTTGCTCAGACTACCAGAGAAGACAGTGGGCCGCGTGAAGTGATTGGTCCTTGGGATCAGCCCTCGCCTCGCGAACGTGATTCCGCATACTCCTCCCTTACATCGTTTTATGGAAACCGGAAAGTTCCCATCGTTCCTAGGCCTCCTTCGCCTCGAGACGGTTCACCCACTAACCCCAATATACCGTTTTCTCCTTTGAACGAAGATGGAATGCTTCCCCCTCGCCGGTCAGGTATCTTGCGCTCGACGCAAGCCTTCGCATCTGCTGTTGATGAACCTGTAGTCAGTCGTCCGCCGGCGCCCCCTTCCAGCTCTACGTCAAGCACCGGTGGTCTTGATGAAGGTGGACCCATACCGCTTAGCGTTAGCACTAGCGAGCAAGTTAGCACTGGAAATACTTCTCCGCAACTACCATCTCCTGCATCACATGCGGGTTCGGCTGCCAGTTCGTCTATCGGTGGTCATGCTACCAGCTCTTCGGGCAGCGGAGTACCGAACGCCGTTGGGAGCGTTGCCCCCCGGAATGTTCTCGTTGACCAGAACCCTCCCATCAATACCCTCTACGTCGGGAATCTTCCTACGAGCCCGGTAGGCCCAGGGTATCCTGTGAATTATCTTGAGGATAGTCTTAGGGAGCTCTTTTCTCGACGCCCTGGGTATCGGAAACTCTGCTTCAGACAGAAGAGTAATGGACCCATGTGCTTTGTTGAGGTATGATTCTTTAGTTAGTGTTCTTTAATCATATTCATAACACTCGTTTTCCAGTTTGAGGATGTCCACTACGCTACGAAGGCTTTGAACGAACTTTATGGGAACTCTCTTGGCGGCCTAGTCAAAAACGGTGGAATCCGATTGTCATACAGCAAAAATCCTTTAGGAGTACGCACTCCAACTGCTGTTGGGACTGGGTCATTGTTACAACAACAGAACTCCCATTCCGGGGTTACTTCTCCTTTCCCTGCTGAAGCTCTCCAGTTCCGCCAAGGTTCGGACGGTGATTCTAGTGCAACCAATGTCAGGCGCGACGTCACACCAGCTTCACCACAACCCTCCGCCTTCGCATACACACGATCACCGCCGCCACCGAGATTCGTCTCCCCACCACCGCCTTCCAGTAGTTTTAATATGGTACCTTCTACAAACGGAACCACCCTTTCGCGTGGGTCCCACGCATTTGGCATTTCTCTTAGCGGCGCTGGAGGGACCTTTTCTCCCTTTGGACTACCGTTGTCATCACCTCTTGATCAGTCGGGCACTCTCCCCCCTTCGCATTCTATGATACCCGATCATCCGAGCTCAGATGTTCCCTTGGCTCATGGTCATCCTCAGCATTTCCCGCATCGGGCTTTGTCACCTTCATCTTCCACTGTAGAGGCCACCAGGGCCGGTTAATGGGCTGAATTATTAAACTCGCTCAATATTCTCCAACAAGCATGAAGCATCTACAGCAAACCATCTGCGCATCCTATATATATTTGTACTTACTACCTCCACCATGACATGTTTGACATCCCAATCTCCATTCCCATTCATCCTCCATTTTTTTTCTCGAATCGCATCCTCCTTGCAGATTACCATTCCATATTATTAACTTTCCGTTGTCTCTGGCGTTCGCAATCGTTAATCGCACTTCCATCCCATGTCTTTTTCTACGTTTCGCTTCGCTCGGTTGTGATCAGACTATTGCTCACGGCGATGACTATATTACTTTACCATAACTTCTTCGTCGTCTTTGAAGTTCGTGCACTTGGGGCGCTTCCTCATTGCCACGGTTCCGAGTTTGCCTCCCCGTCTCACGTCCTATGTTTCTAGCTGCCCCAAATATGCGTTAGTATGGTGTCCGAATGAGCTTTTGATGTATACTAGTTTCTCAAGTCGGTTTCTCATGGAATGAAAGGACCTTCTATTTTACCAGATGAGTTGGCGCGTTTTTATGAAGGATTCGAATTAGTAGCACATGTACACACCGAGGGAGGGTTAGGCGTGCTATTCATTACAGGACTGTCTGTAGTCTGAATTACCCCAAGCGTACAAGCCTACTGCCCAGTGCTCTCGGCCCATTCCCGACTACCCATCTGAACGAGCCGCGAACATGCACGCGCAAACGCAAACACTTCTTCTTCGCCCGTGAACATGGAGCTTGCGCCAACGACTTCAGGAGGAAGACCCTTCATGCAAGCGTGAACGAGCGCCCACGCCGTCAGTTGGACGAAGAGGATAGACGAGGACTCACGAGATCGTCCATGACGCTTCGCATGTGATCCGAGATCTCGCTATTGCTAGAGTCATCTGAAAAGACCTGGTAAATGGGCACTTCGGAGGAGATGAAGAGTTTCGTCTGTGAACAACGATGAGTTCAGCCGTCAAGCATGACGAAAGCGGGCATACCCTGGATTCATAGCAAGCGTCGATAAAGGTGATGAACCGCCGTGCCTAGTGTACATGTAAGGGATCTGGGTCCATCCACGACAGATAAGCACAAAAACACATACAATGTCCTTCCTGGAAACGCCCATCTTCTTCACATCCGTAACAAATACGGTGCCAAACGTGTTTGTGATTGCCAAGTAATCAGCCGCGCTGAGCGGTCTGTCGCAGAGTTCGGCGAACGTAAACCGGGCGACACGGGAGGTAGAGAGGGGGATGTGCAAGGTACGACCAAAGGTGAGTAGAGGGCGGTTAGGGATGACAGGGTCAGAGTTAATGGCAAGCGAGGAAGGGGGAGAAGTGAGCGAATCAAATATTTTGTTGATTTCTGCCTGATTCTCTGGTGTAAGGGGGTGGTAGTATACGTGTGAGGGTGCACGGGGTATTCGTCTATAGTCTATAGGATGGATATCAGTGTCCGAAAGAGAGAGATGGGTTAAAACAGCGACCTGTTCCAGAGTCAAGGTCAGTGACTTGGAAACGTGCCTTGAGAAGCTCTATAGCAGGTATGAAACTGGAGCGTTGAATTCCGTTCTTGTACAGCTCATCTGGAGGTCGACTGGAAGCGCATAAGAGCAGGGATGACGGAGATATGAGTGAGAGGCTCACTTGCTGGTGATGACACAGACGACGCCGTGTTTAATAAGTCCTTCTAGGAGCCTTCTAAGGATCATGGCATCTGCAATGTCCGTGACCTGGAACTCGTCAAAGCAGAGCACATAGGCCTCTCTTGCGAGACCTCGAGCGACGGGAGCGATCGGGTCACCGCCATCACCACCACCAACGCTGGCGCCGCCTCCCCCGTTGATGAGGCCCATAGCGAGCTTGGCGGCGTGTACACGCTTATGTACATCGATCATGAAGGCATGAAAGTGGACACGGCGTTTGCGGGTGATGGAGGGGGGAAGGGCATCGAAGAAGAGGTCCATGAGCATAGTCTTGCCGGTACCGACGTCGCCGTAGAGATAAAGACCCTTGGGAGCATTTAGTGGAGGTGATTCGGGTTCTGGTTGTTCACGGGAGAAGAAGCGGGAAAAGAGCGAGGATGGGAGCGGGGCGGAGGATGGGACGGGCGGGGGCGAATATGTGAGGAGTTGTGTGTAGAATGACTGGAGGTGCTCAATGATACGGTGCTGGTGGGGATCTGCGCGGAGCGTCCCCGCAGAGACGAGCGAGCCGTACCGCTGCAGGGGCGAGTGGGTTGCAGGCGGACGGGCGGCGGTGGGCGGGACAGACTCGGCCGCAACGGTGGAAGCTCGCGCAATGCCAGCGTCGGCGAGCCGTGTGCGGTGTCGCGATGCGTGTGCGAGTGCTTGGAGAACTGTCCTCGTGCCCGACGTCGTCCTCATCCTCCCTGCCGTCGTCGTCGTCGATGTTCAAGTTGCTTGACCGAATTCGGGTTTGTCATGGACGAGTACATCCTCCTCCTCCTCGCCGACTCGAATCTCCCTACTGGCTCATTCGTCGCCTCGTCTGGCCTCGAGTCCTACACTACACATGGGTTTCTCGCACCCCCGCACAGGGCTGCCCTACTTGGCTTCATCCACGACAGTCTCCAATCTTACGCGCGCAGTGCACTCCCCGTCGTCTCAGATGCCCATCGCATCGTAGCGCCTCTTTCGGTCACTCCAGCAGAACCTGGCCGCGATATTCTTGCCGCGCTCATCGACCTCGACGCGTTCTACGACACCATCACACTCAACCATGTCGCTCGGCGCGCTTCCACCGCTCAAGGCGTTGCACTCCTCACTCTGTACTCCAAGGCTTTTTTACCACCTTCATCCGCTGGTGCTCCGGTTGCCCCTCTCGTTGATCAGCTCAAGCTCGCCGTGCGACGCGGTGATGCCCATGGACACCTTCCACTTTGCTGGGGTGTCCTCACGGGCGCGCTTAATCTCTCGCTCGGTCTGTGTCTCGCTTCATCCAAATCGTCTCTTCTCATATGTCGGTCCAGATCGCGCCCAGCACCTTGCTCTCTTTCTCCATGCGCGCTCTCTCCTTTCGGCTGCAGTGCGCATGAACACTATCGGTCCTTACCTTGCTCAACAGCTCTTGCTGCACGATCTACGCCCCGTCATCGACACTTTCGCCGTTCAATGCAGTTCCATATCCACCGCGAATCTCATCAATACCAGGGAGGACGCAGACGAACTGCCCTTGGACGGACCCGCCAACACTTGGCCATTGGGCGAAATCCTCGCTATGAGACACGATTTACAACATTCGAGGATATTCAACAGCTAATGATGCATGCGACGTCTGCTGTCGTATTTTTACACCGAGATACATATTCATGCCCCACTGGCCAATGCCAATCTTGCCGCGATTTCTGCCTGCCCTCTCACCAAGTTTGCCAAGTACGATACCATGACGCCATCTTGCAGTGCCGTTGCCCAGCCGCCCTCTTCATCGGGCGCTGCACCGAGCACGTTCCACAAGTATTTCCCGAGCGTAGGATCTGGTGGAATCTCTCCACGAAGGATGGCTTGGATGTGTGCAAGTACATGATCAAGCGCATCGGAGGTGCTTACGAGCGTAGCATGTAAGGCTGGGAGGGGTGATGAAGGCAGAGGGGTGCTAGATGGTGTGGAAGAGGCGAGAAGATCGACTGGAATGGCATGAACAACTGGTAACAGGAGATGATGGTAACTCACGTGTTGAGCGTTCAGACTCGTGGAATTTTAGCTCGCAGGGAATGGGCACGAACACGCAGTTCTCTGCCTTTGGATACACACCTACTGGTGAGCTGCACAATGCAAGATCAGTTGATAGTCGATAAAATATGGATGATTGGCCGACCTGACATATGCCCTCACACTCGCACCAACGCCTTCCTCTGTCCCGGTGTTGAGTGCGACATGCACGGCGGGGAAGGGTGAAGTTTCTTGCTCATAGAAGTTTTGAATGAGCGCGGAAAAGGTGCCCAAACCAGCTTGACCGCCCTCGCTGCTTCCAGTAGCATACCACCCGACGATACTGAGTCCTTCCCTGCCCTGGGGACCTATACCGACGCCCGCGCTGATTGTCCCGGAGGGTGCAACTGACTCGCCACGACCCTTGAGGAACATCTCGTACATGGCGCGGTGGTAATCGCCGTCGACAGCAACCTGCTCTTCCGTCTCGGAATGGAGGACAGCGAAAGCATGTGTGACATTGATAACTGTCGGCGAAGGGCCCGCAGAGGATGTGCGCGTGCCGAGGAGAGTACCGATGACGCGGTGTTGTGAGTCTGTGCGACGAAGATAGTGGTCGAGGATGGAGAGCAGCGCGGTTGGGTGGATCGTGAGCGATGTCGGGCGGGGACTTTTTTTTATGCGTCAGCGGTGGACGTCGCGGACGTTGAGGACGACTTACGGGGTGACATCGGCGAGCACCTGCGACGCATTTTGGATGAAAACGGCGGACGAGGGCGGGCCCAGCGGCATCGTCGATCGAAATCTGTGCAAAGAGCGGAGTTGCAACCACAACTTGTTTTTCGACTACTACCATCAAC
Source organism: Tubosaeta aff. heterosetosa (assembly GCA_038094375.1). NCBI lineage: Eukaryota > Fungi > Basidiomycota > Agaricomycetes > Boletales > Boletaceae > Tubosaeta > Tubosaeta aff. heterosetosa. Next base: position 44,624 of record JBBPUC010000003.1, read on the forward strand.
ATGCCCTCCGAAGAGACAAAGGTCCGTGCTCACCCGTCTTTATACTTGTACTCATCTAGTGACCACAGGAACGCATCATCAAAGTCGTCGAACTCGGTCGCGTATGTCGCTATTCGTGCTCGCTACTGCTTGGCTCACAAACACACAGACCGTACTGCACTATGGCTGGATTCCATTCATCATCTACATCGGCTACACCAACAGCTCACCTCGGCCCATGTTCATCAAGTATGTCTTCCCCCTCTCTTTTGCAAGCGCACTCATTTTCCGAGTAGACTCATTAGTCCACTTGCATGACGTGTATTCTATAATCTCCCCAAAAGCATGCATTCCTTACTCTTACTTCTCGCGTGAAGCGTATCCGGCGTGCGTGGTGAGCGTTTCTTTTGTTCTTGCGCAACGATTCGAACGTGGTGGTCCCCTCCGCAACGCCTCTCGCGCTGTGGTCTGGACCCTGAATGACTTCCATTGTATAACCACCCTCAATTTGGTTGGAATGGTAATCTTCTGCAGAAAGTTGAGGCCAGATATGAGCGTCTTTTTCCCTCTCTTGTCATCCCTTGGTACCATTCAAAATTGAACATTCCTTGTTCTCTAGGCTGCCATGGATTAACTGCTAGCACAAGTATAGCGTATGGACAAAATGGCGCGCCTCTACTATAGATATACTCTCCTCAATTCAGATGCACTTGTGATCCGCTGGCACATCGGGCAGAGTTTCGTTGCACCGAGGCACCTTAACCAGCATGTTGCGCAGCATGTGTGCCAACATCCTGTCGAGACTGTTGGATCCACGTACGACGATAGGCAGATACGACAAATAATTGGTGCGGGCTACCCGACAGAAATTAAGACATAACGTTAACAAGGGGCGAAAAACATACAACGGCGTTCAGCTTTGCCTCTAGAGCTGCGACGAGCGAAAGGTTGTCTCCACGTGAGCGCGCGGATAGGATGGCCGAGTCTAACTTGTCCATGTCTTCGTTTGTGGTCTGGGGTCGTAAGCGAACATCGAGTGGAGTAGAACCTTTAGGTCGGTCGTGATTCGATCGTTGGCCAATGTGTTCAGGGCCGTCCATGTCCACGTCCGTCTCCGTTTCTACCACCTTTAAGACATCCGTCTCTCCAAACTGTGCGTCTCCAAACGCGGCGTCGTCCGTTCCGTCGATATCTATATCATCCTCCGTATCCATTGTTGAGGGTCGAATAAGTATCCCTGTCCCCCTTAGGCTCGCATTCGTGATGACCCGGGTACGGATGCTCCCTTGCTGCTCTGCATCCCACCCCGTGTCCACATCTATGTCCACATCTATCTCCGTGTCCTCGTTTCCACGTACAGGTCCGTTTGATCGCTGGAGCTCCCGCTCGAGGTAGGCACGCCGACTTTCGTGGGCAAGGCAAGCGTCGACATGTGCTTCTACGACATCCCTGTCACCGCGAACCGGTTGCGAACACACGGGACACGCGATCCCTGTGGCCCCTTGTTCCAGGCCGACATCTGCGAGCCATGTGGGGTCCTCCTTTGCGAGTTCCTTGAGTCGTGCATGTCTCGCCTTGCGACGGCGCGAAATGTATCCGATCGTGTGTCCTATTGCAGCAGGGGTGGTAGCCGTGTGCAGGAGAACTGCAATGGATGGTGCGGAAGACGACGCGCGGATGCGAGGCAGCGGTTGCAGCGCAGTGAGAGACTGGCGTGCTTTAAGAGCAGAACGTCGTTTGCTGACGCTGGGACTGTCCGTAGTGGAGGCGGGAAAGGGCGAAACACGTACCCGTCCTCGAGATCGTCCACCTGGGCGAGTACCTCTGCCTCGCCAATATGTTTGATGATGTCTTCTACGCGCTGCATCTCGAGCTCAGCGTGTGCTGCAAGGAGACGGATGGGGATGAGCTCGGAGCAGGCGGGGCACGGTCGCGTTTCGGCGCGCTTGGCTGTGGATGTGGTCAGCAAAGAGGGAGTGACTGGGCACGCACGTACGTTTCTTGACCTTGGGTTGGGGAGTATCGTCTGGGGAAAGCGAAGACGAAGCCCTGGTATCGGATGCGCTTGTGTCCTCTTTGACGCGCCTCTTGTTCCTAACACGAAAAAGTGCCGTGGTGTCGGTGGTGAGTTGACACGAAATAAAACGCACTTTTCGCTGCCAAGGGGCTGCATACGGAATATGATTCGTATAATATTTCGGACTGGCGAGTGTCGAATCGGTGAAGAACGACGAGTGGTGGATGGCAAAGACTGACCTCGGATGTAACGGGGATCGTCATTGTATTCACGTGATCCACGCATGGCTGTGTCCGCACTCGTCAGCTTTGACGGTCTTGACTGAACCCACCAGTTGAACCGCCGTGATGTAGGTCCGTCGATTTGTTTACATGTCCTCGATTCAATCTTCCTCTCGCAGATCCCCGCTGTTACTCCTTTTTCTCTGACGTGCTGGCAACACATCCTGCATCATTCAGTGGTTGGTGTCAATCGAAACCACAGGAAACACTTTGAAGCATCCGATTGTTTCTGTTGACCCTCTTTTTTCTTGACATCGTATGCCATGAAACACCACTTCCATCGGCCGTGACATCGCGTCGCGTTTACGCCTAATCTTACTCATCTGTTTCAGTACGCTCGCCGCTGCAAACACAGGCGCCCAGTGACACATTTTCCGCCTGGCAGTCTGGTGAATGACTTGGATACTGTTGCGATATGGGTACACTAGAATTACATTGCCTACTTGGTTTCCCGAGAGATGACAGACACGCAGCGCTTAGATACCCGACAATCCCTTTCCCTTGTTGTCCAGGACCGCACTTCCTCTCGTAGTGTTCAGGCTAAAGGTTCCCGACTGGAATCCTTCGCCAGATTGTTCCTTGCCCTTCTCCAACAGCAACTGGACGACTTCAACATCCTTGGAAGTTCCAAAGGTGTTATCGAGTTGTTGTTTGGAAGGGCGACCTAGATAGCCTTGGGAACCTTGAGGCGAGTGAAAGACTTGGAATGCTGTGAACAGGAAGACGAGTGATGCTATCCGAGCCTCGAAATAGGGGTCCAAACATACAATCGACGACGTCTGCGAGAGGGATCGACCTAGAGGACTCGGTCAAATGCGAATGCAGACAGACACAATATTTACTTGTCTAAAGGGGGGTTAGCGATGCGGCCGATAAGCCGACGGTCGATGGCTCACCTCCAGATTTCCATTTCTTGTACTGCGGCATGGCCGGTCAGAGGTCGTCACGCCAGAGATCGCGAAATGATCACCTCTGTGGGATTGACGATGACGATGAACTCGTCCGTGGACTGTGTTTCTGGTTTGTACACGACTTTAGTGACGCTCTTTGTCATTATGGTGGTGTGTGGGTATGATTAGGGTACAATAAGGAGAGAGAGAGGAGTAAGAGCGGTGCGCGCCTCTTTATACGCCCCAAAGCACGCCACTCGTGATGACGTCCAACCTCTTCGGCCTAGCTCGGCTTGACGTCACGCGGCCTTTTGTTTTCGGATCTTCATACCGTTGATCTTGTGGCCATTTCAATCACAGATCAGCCATCTTTTCCCAGTCTAATCCTGCTTCCTCGAGTCCTCCACTTAGACACATCAACGGGACGAGGGATGGCCTAGGAGATCAGCGGTCGGTGCTCACCATTGCCCACAGTATGCCGTATGCTTACCTTCCATGAGCGCACTGGAAGGGAAAGACGGTCGCGGACAGTTGTTTCACCAATCGTTCACACTGTTCGATGCTCAGAGGATCGTTGAACATGATTGCACCTAGCAAGGCTGTTAGCATCCACACGAGGCAAAAGTGGAGAGCGTGCACCCCGACAAGCCTTTGAGTTGATCAAGTCAAGGAGTTGACGTGGACACCATCGCAGGGCCTTCAACCATCGTGTCTCCTCGTCCGGACTGCCATCAACGACATCTTGCTGAGTACGAAGCTCGAATTCCTGACTCTCCAATGCGCCAATATATCCCTGGATGAGTTGTTGCATCTCTTTGCCCGATAATAGCTGTGGTACGCTCTCAGCAGATAGTAGCAACTGGATCGTGTCCACGCGCACCTTTTCGCCCACGATTTCGGGGACGGCGCCAACGAATACTTGAATGTAACCATCGTCGAGTTGTGTTTCAGAGTCTAGTCTCGACTGGATCTCTTCGAGTCCTGAAAAGCGAAACCCCCACGACTCGAACGCCTTTTGGAAATCCAAAAACTGCGTGAGACGGGAAGCTTCATGCTTGGTGAGTAAGACAGGCACCGGCGGGGACAACTGCCGCATATCCACGCCTCCATTCCCTTCTTGATGGCTGAGGAAGCCGCGACAAATTGATTTCAGAAATCGCTCGACACGGACGCGTTCATCAGCGGCGTGTTGATCGATTAGGATGAGTGTTTTTCCAACCGCCGCAGACTCTTCTTGGCGTGTTTCATCGTCTTTCTCTACACCAGGACAATTGTCCAAGCCGACAACACACGCAATAAACTTGCAGTCCACTTGACTAATAATTCGCACCTGTCGTAAATCGTCCTTCCGAAAACGTACTTGGGCGGGAGCAAGGCTGTATTGGCTCGGGATCGCACGGTTTGTGAGAATGCCGGCGTGACAGTTGTGGTGGAGTGCAGAACTCCGATAGGCGATATCCTGATTTACCCCGGGGAAGACCGAGGGTATCTTTGGCTCCTGAAGCGCAAAGGCATTGTTGGCCTTTGAACAGTTTCAGTAACGCAGTTCAACACGCGGTGTGGCACGAAGCATACTCGTAAGGCTTCTCGTAGCCAATTCGGTACCTGGTCACCGTCAAAGCTGTTGTTCTCAGTAGTTGGTTGCAGTGTTCGTCTATTCGAACTAGTCCGAATTAGTGCATCCGTGCGCGGGGTATGGCGGGGACCTTGAGAATGGGGGTTTGCCGTGCGATTATCGATGGTGGAGGTTGATGGATCATTACACAGTGACAACTGTGCATCAGCCACAGGCATCTTTTCCTTGTCCGGTTTCTAAACACGAACTGAGATGTGGACGGGAAGGTCTAGGACCGACGGAGCATTTACATAAGTTGGGCTGAGCTTTCGCTTCTTCTGACTCGTTCCGTCGGGGGAATCGTCCCTTGTCTTATCGGGCGCAAAGTTGTGGTGAACCAAGAATGATTGAATGGTCTGAGATAAGAAAGAAGTCACGACGTTTTTATTCTGGCACGAACAAGGTCAGCCGACACGAAATAGAAGCGAGGCTTGCCCACATCAAGTCCGATCGCTGATTTCGAGGGTTCGAGACAGTTGTCGATGTGGTGCACCGGAATGAGCAGGTTCAGGACATAAACCGGCTTCTTCTCTCCTTTGCGGGGAGACCTGCGTGCAGCTGTCAACTGAGTAAGGCAAAGCACAGGACAAGGGACTATGCAGAGACAGACATGGCCGTAGGCTGGTCTCGCCGCCCTCGTCGTAGGCCTGCAGGGCAATGAGCTAGATTACGGACGGAGGCGAGTCGTACGTGTTTCGCAAACGTGCTCGCGGCAAAGCGAGTGTCGATCAACCGGTGGAGGTCGCAATGCGCGATTGGGTGTCTGTTGACGTCTGGGAGGGCAATGCATCACCGGATCGGGATCTTGGAGCGTGACTTACACAAGAATTGATGTGACTCGGAGAAGAATGAGATAGGGGCCGATCACAGAATGGAAGGCCAACCTTTGTGTGGGCGCCAACGAGCGAGATAAACCCCTCGATGTGGAGTTGTCCGGAAGTAGCGGATATCTCGTGCACGCACTGGTTCCATAACGATTAAGCGCAGCTAAAGTACAAATATACTCGCCTCTGTGAACGCACGGCCGTAAAAATGTCGAAACGCCGCCAATGTGGAACGCGTCTGATCCATGATGTGAAGTGTGTCCGAAAAAGAAAAAAGCGTCACCTTTGGAATCTTGATGATCTGTGACTTTGGGGTGTCGTGGAACGAAAAGGAGAGGTTCGGGAAGACGAGCGCGTACGTCTCGAGTTCCTGTCGAGTCAATTCGATCGTTCTGTTTGGCGCAGGGTGCGACTGACGGCGGACCGGAAGCTGTTCGGTCGTCAGCAGACGCGCATTCTTGTCCACGCTCTCACCCACACCGAAGAATGCATCACGGATCGATACGACTGTTCCGCGCGATTCCCTTCGCCAGCGGATCGATGGGCCCATATAAAGCGTCTTGCCGCCCTGTACACATGCATGTCACCCCAAAACAGGACGCAGACACGATGCGAACAACCTTGACAATAATAGTCCAACTGTCACGCGATCTGGCTGTGCGAGATGAAATCTCCATGCACCCAAGATCCGCCATGGAAGCCAAAGCTACGTGGGATGAGCGTATGCCATGCGTCCATTGTTCTCGACAATTCACCTTCGCCTCGGAAACCAAACGTAGAAACCGCGTCAGGCGTGTAAGCCTTGGAAGATTCTGCAATCCAAATGTCGACCCACTGCAGCGAAATGAATGGGTTCCGACTTACTGTACCGCCCATGTTCCGAATCCTGCCCTAGTGCGAGCAGTCCTTCTTTCGTGAATCCAGAACCGTTGTCCACCACCCAGCAACTCCATTCTGCACAATCAACGCCAATGTCAATCTGGGAAGCCCCAGCGTCGATAGCATTCTGCATGAGTTCTGATATTATGGCGGGTAGAGACGTCAGAATTTGGGTGGACCGTAATCTCGTCCGCGTCTCTGCAGACAACTTTTTCAAGAGCGACTCGTCCGCCATACCTCAGTATCGTTGCACACAGCAACACGCGGTACTGTTTGGCACGCCGTTTGGAAGTAAACAACTACATTTGGCAACGTCGATCTTACATTCGGAAAACACCGAATCCCCTCTCTGAACCTTCCCAAGTGGAAGCGCCCCCACTCGAAGCCGAGCGCCTCCTGGCTGCAAGCCCGAGTGCGAGCCCGACCACATCGCGCGTTTCCGTAGGTTCAATGATACCGTCGTCCCATAAACGAGCGGTGGAATAGAGCGCCATCGATTGCGCTTCTATTTCCGCCTTCAAGCTAGCATGCTGGTTTGGATCCCTAGCAAAGGCCTCATCAATCGTCCACGGATGTCTGAGACGGATACAAACCTTGATACGGTTGACATCACCTGAGACAACTGTCCGGATCCCATCACCGACACTTTGGCATTCTGATCCCTGTCAAAATTTCAAACCAATGATAGCACGCATGGCGACTTACAGGCCACATCCACAGAAAACGTGGCGAATACTGAATCCTTTGAGCACACGGTCCGCAGCTAGTATCAGACAACTTACTGCGCGTCCAGACATGCCTACGCATGCAGATATCAGTTTCTTTGTCACCACGAGATCGATATCAAAAAGCTACCATAGTTGCCAGCACCGAAACTACCACCAACGACGACAGTCAACTTTGGGACGTCTGCACAAGCAACCGCCCGGACCATCTTTGCTCCATCCTTTGCTATCCCTCCCTTCTCGGCCTTCGAGCCCACCATGTAGCCTCCGACAGGGTCAACATGCGCAGCTTACAACAACAGACAAAACGCACCGGTAACATTCACAAGGAATAGCAGTGGTATTTTCCGTTGCGAACAAAGTTGAATAAAATGGGTAGCCTTCAACGCCGATGGAGAGAAGAGAATTCCATTGTTAGCGACGATACCCACTTCGTATCCGTGGACGTGTGCAAATCCCTGGAAAGTCGCTAAACGTGAACTCATTCTCACTCTCAAGGAAAATGTTACAGTCACAATAGTGGAGCCGTATTCTTTCTTGAATTCCCTGAACCGGCTACCATCCACAATCCGCGCAATAACATCTCGCATATCAAAGGATTGTCGAGGATCAGTACCAACGATACCGTGTAGTTCAGATGCTGGGTATAACGGGTCTTCTGGAGAAACAGAAGGCTAATTTTCTATTGAGTAATGCAACCTGAGAATGTGTGCCAAGTTCTCACCCCGACGGCTGGTCCACCTGCAGCGCCAAGGTCGCCGACAATGCCGCGCGCGATAGCTATCGCATGCTCATCATCTCTTGCGAGATGATCAGTTACACCACTCTCGCTAGAGTGCATTTGGCCACCTCCCAATACTTCCTCGTCGACTTCTTCGCCTGTCGCGGCTTTGACTAACGGAGGGCCGGCAAGAAAGATACGCCCTTGTTCGCGAACGATAATATTCTCATCGGCCATAGCGGGGACATATGCTCCACCTGATGCACGTAATAAGCGCAGGGGATCAAGAACACCAACCGTGAACTCACCGGCAACGGATATGCCGTGGACCAACGCTATTTGCGGAATGCCAAGTGCGGACATTTGAGCCTAGAAGCGTGTCAAGTTTGGTCGCTAGTCTCGCAACAATGCCGCCAAACCATGTTGTAAAAAATCCGACCGAAATGGTCCTTGTCCGGAAATACCTGGCACCTTCAGCATTAATGCATGCCATTATGCATTCTGGGACATCAAACGCACGCTCGCCTGGTGGGGAAGCGCAGCACCCCCAGATTCCACTTTGTCTGCTCAACTTGGTGCTAAGAGCGGCAAATAGAAACGCCTACCGACGTAAATGCAGGGTAACCCATGTTCTCGTGCTATTTCTTGAGCCCGGAGGTGTTTCTTTACCTTTTAAAGACGCGTCAGAGTCCTCCGATATCCTAGAATAGCTATGCTTCTTACTGTCAAGGGGTAGTATGACCCTCCCTTTACCGTAGCGTCGTTGACCACGATTACGCATTCCTTCCCAGCTACTTGACCAATGCCGGTGATAATCCCAGCCCCAGGGATATTTTCTCCTGGGTATACATCGTATGCCGCCAGCTGGGATAGCTCTAGAAAGGGCGTGTTTGGATCCAAAAGTAACGACAGTCTAGACGAGCGTGAAGATGTGTAGACGGCGCGTGCCCACGACTGACCTTTCCCTCGGCAACCTCTTGCCCTTGCTTCGCATTCGTTCCTGGGCCTTTGAGCCACCACCCTCCTTTGCATGTGCAATCTTGTTTCTAAGATCTGACACGAGAACGTCCATTCCCTGGGCCTTGTGTTGGAATTCGGGTAAAGTGGGTGAGACCAGGGATGGAAGCACGGATGCGTGGTACAATCGCCTAGCGGTCGTGACCGCGGCCAAGTGCGTTGATCTAGAGAACGCAGCTTGCAGCATGTTTGAGCGTAATGAAATGGATCTGGGACGAAGGGACAACACATATTATTACTCCGGCACGGAACTTAGCGTCGGCTATTGCTCCGGTCTATTAGAAGGATCGTACTATAGACAAAGCGCCGTCTAGTCTAGAAGTCCTGCCATTCGTCCCAATCATCGTCTTTTTTCACCTTGGCACTGCTCGGAGATTTAGTCGCGGCCGGCTTGCTCGTGTTCGAGGTCGGTAAAGTGTCAGAGTACTCGTGGAAGAGATCGTCGGTACCATCGTATAATGCAGATGTCTCAGTGTCGTCACGTAGTGAGAGAGAACCGTATCCCGATGCAGCGGGGCCAGCCCCGACTTTATCTTTGACTACACTCACAATACCACCCACATGATCGGCGACATCAACCCCGAGCTGGTCCTTTGACCACTGATTGACTGACTGGCTGGCCAGCTGGGCACGTTTTTGTGCCTCCGAGACATAACCACGAACACTAGCATGGAGATTGGGATCCATTACGCGCTCCACGCCCGGTTGGATAACATTATCATTTACGGCACGGGAGGCACCAGCGACGGCGGCGGAGAAGAGAGACCACCCCTTACTTAACGCAGCCGCGGGATTGTCTTGAAAGTCGGCTAATGATGGGGCAGCGGCGGAGGTGAGATTGAAGGAAGGGGGTTGTGATGGTTGAGGAGATGGTGTATTGCCGAAGCCTTGGTAGCGGCCGCCTTGGGAGGGGGGCAAGTCGGTGGGGCGAGCGGCGTTTGCTTGGCCAAGTGAGGTAAAGTAGGCTTCGTTCGCGGATTTTTGAGACACATGGGGAGAATCCGAAGGGCTAGTGGGTGGTGCATGGCTGGTTGGAGGACTGCGTGCAGACGCACGGGACTTGCGGAGACCCTGAGCAGAAGAGGGTCGGGATGGAAGAGTGGTGGGTGTCAGCAGGTTGGAAGGAGGGCTGGACGGAGACCAGGGTTTTCCTGCCAGAGCAAAGTCCAGCTCGTGGTGATTGAGTACAGACAGGAGGGAAAAGAGGGAACGGCACACCTTTTCGCGATACTGGGTAGCTGCCCAGGAGTGGTAGAGGACATGAGGGTCAGTGGAGACGGTTTGATCGGGGTACGAGTGAATAAAATCCTTGAAGGGTGCGTTTCCGCCGAGCTAGGGGGAGGTGTGTGACGGTGGGAGGTGCGGAAAGGGCAAACGGACCTGCATGCGTTTGAGCTGATCTTGTTGCCATGTGTCCATGGATACGGATCTGACAAAACTAACGCCGGGGTGAGTGTGGATGTGGAATGGATGCAGATGGCTACCTGATGTGCACGCCGAAGCCTCTGTGCACGCCGGCACATTGGAGGCAGAGAAAGATGGCAAAGGAGACTGGAAATGAATGGAGCGTGTGGGACATGAAAGAGGTGGAGAACTACCTGAAGCCCATTGAGGATTTGGATTGCCGCAGTCAGCGCAGGTGTTGTTTGCGAGATCTCGCCGTCTGACGAGGTCGAGGAGGATCTTCTTCGCGTCCGCCATGATGGAGGTGCAGACGAGCAGGCGTGGGAGATTCGGTGAGTATTTCCGTGTGCCCGTGGGAGAATTAATTATCAATATACTTTGTCTTGTCATGACATATTTTTGTTTTTATTTTATTTTATTTTCCAAGAAATAATCTTATCAGATTTTCTACGGTACATGCCTCTCCATCGCCCGAGTCTAAATTCTGGCACGCTCTTCCCGCTTTCTCCCCAAACACCATGTCCCCTGACCTCGACTGCTGGGGACACTGGTGGGGACGCAGGTATGTCCTTGTCCTCCTCGTACCCCCCCTCCTCACCCTACCAGACATTACTCCCTGCAAGTCATGCAGCACCCTCTCCGCGCGCGCATGTGCGGTTTTGGTGACAAGGTGTGTCCCCTTCGCGTCTCGCTCAGCACGTGTCTTCCCTCCCCTTGTCCCAGGACCGCCGCCCACTTGCACCCGCTGCCGTCGCCAAGATGGTCGTCCGCAGAGAAGACAACTCAATTGTCGATGTCGAGTGGGTCCTTTATCCCCCCCCTCCCCTCACTTACTAATGTCCACAGCGAACTCGACTCTTCCTTTTTTCTTGTCACCGTAGATTTATGGTCTGCTGACGGTAAACGAGAAATGAATCTCGTCCTCCATCCCTCATCCAACGACCGTCACGTCCCCAACGCTCCCACAAAATTAAGGAAACACCGCGGGTCCATCCCGTCCACTGCCTCCCCTCGCGGCGACCATCCGAGCCCTCCCACTTCCAACCCAACCCCAAGCTCGGCCCCCGATCCACACCGCCCTTCCCTAGACTCGCAGGTATGTACACTTGCTCTCCAGAGGCAGACGAATGTCAATCTTTCTGTTAGTCAGTCATGTCCACCGTGATATCATCAGAATCTTCCGCATTTCCCGCTCCTGCTTACCCGTATACGCCTCCAGAGCAGTCGGTTTCCGATGCCATCGTGTACTCCAATTCAGGTGCCTACGATCCATCTGACCCACCCGATGGCTGGGCCTATCCTCATCCTACCGCCCAGCCTTCGCACACCCTTCAAAACCCTCTTCGTAATGCCCTAAGAGGTCATATTCCTGCTCTCACATCTGCTGACGCGTGGAATAGCCAGACTACTTATCGCACGGATGCCGAGGCTACCCCGTTGCGCACTTGGCCAGGCGCCGAGTCATCATACCAAACTCCCATGCATACTCAACCTAGTGTTTATAACAACCACCCAACGGCTCAACCTGATGGGCGAGAATATCATCATTGGAATCAGTCACAACAGGACTCTTATGCAGCAAGTTATGATCTATATGGCGCACCATCTTATTCACAACAGCCCCCCCAAACACCCCATTATCAAGGCAACTATACACAAAGCAATGCATCTTCTTCGTCCTCACTACATCAGGTTTCGCATTCACTTCCTCGTCATACATATACGCGCACACTCGTAGGACCCCTTTCTTCCAACGCTTGTCGCCTCCTGGACGAGCACCAAATACCCGGGATATTCTTCCTCTTTCAAGACTTGTCCGTACGCACGGAAGGTTCGCGCAACTTTATCACGAGGTAGTATTAACTCTTTTCAAACCATATTTCCAGGAACATTTCGGTTACGCTTACGACTGATGAATGTTGGAGAGTGCGCATGCTTACTTGTGGGGTAACCAAGGCTGTGTTGTTGACTGTCCTATTCTTATCCCAGCTCACCCACTCCTGAGGCCAGCGCGCAGCGTGTTCACACAAATATATCCTCTGTCCTGGCCCAGACTTTTACGGAACCTTTTATCGTGTTTTCTGCCAAGCGGTTCCCAGGTGTACCAGGTATGTAATGCGGTGCCTATTGGACACTTTAGATTCACATTTCTATACCCGTAAGAAACCACTGCTCTCTCAATTGCATTTGGCAATCAAGGTCAAAAGCTTCCATTGGTAAGATCCTTCCTTCTTCCGAGCGTGCCGGAGGATGACCGCCACCGGTCCTGTGTAGAGAAACCGACATGGTACCGGTAAGCATGGCCGAAGACCACATCGCGAGGGCGACTCAGAAGGATCTGAATCATCAGATGACACATGATGTAGACCAGAGCTAATGGAGATCTTCGGGTTGCGTCCAGCCAATCGTCATTACTCATCCGACTTCCTAGTGTCTCCATGTGCTAATGTATCCCCCACTTCCTGCTTCACTTTGATCCACTCCTGCGGCGACCGCCCTACCGCTTCACGCCGCGCCTGTCTTCGTTCGTACAAAAGGACTGCGCGGACAGCTTCGGGGTAGTTATGATAGATACGCCGCAGTGTAGCACCAGCGATTTCTACTTGGTTTTGCGATTCTTCGCAAAATTGTGGCGCATCTGCGGCGCGGATGGGCTGTATAAGCTGACCTCTTTGTAAATGTGCGAGAACCTTGGACAGGATTTGCAACGTGACAGCGTGTGGACGCCACACAGACAAACCAGGAATGACCTGATGAAGAATTTGTAGTGGATGCGCGAAATCGGTCGAGTGTTCCGGCACAGCTGCCAGCAAAGGTCCTACCGCTTTCGTCGCAATCTTGACTGCCCTCGCTCTCCGTACGTTGCGGTGCATCGGCGCATCCGAAGCAGGCATATCTACATCAGGGGCCATCAGGTCGAACACAACCGGTGACTCAGGGAATGGGTCCCTGATGACAGGGCTCCTGCGTGAGTACGGAATGAGGACCCGTTCGAGTACCTCAAAGGCGCGGTCTGGCTCGCCCGCCCGGACCAATGCGACCGTTAAATGATTCCAGTTATGTGCATCGAAACTGAATCCTTCCGCTTTTGCTCTAGTCCAAGCGTCCAATACAGCATGATGTTCGCCTGCTACAGATAAGGCATCAATATAGATAGATAACGGCATGCAAAGGAGGTTCGAACGCCGCCTAGGCGCAGAGGTGGAGCCACCGAGGAGCTCGTCGGCACTGGAGAGAGATAACGCGAGTGACCAGATTCGGGGCCATAACCGACGAACGGCATCGGCGTTGTCTGCGCGGCGATGGACGTCGAGAACGATCGTGAGAGATTCCAGGGATGCCTTGCCACCAGCTTCCAACATCCCGTCGAGTAGCCGTGCCACCTCCTCGGCCCTCCCCTTTCTCGCGTAGATCACCATGAGAGGACTATGAATGTTCCCAAGCGCGGATGAACGAGATTCGGAACCGGTCCAACTAGGGTCTTCTGCATCTGCATCCATGAGCTGCCTCAAAAACGACTGGGCAATCTCCAAGCTCCCCTCAGTGCGTTCGTTTGCGTATGCCTGGAGAACCTGCTTGTACGCGACCGAGCTGGGCTTAATCCCGCGACGTAGCATTTCCTGAAAGCACGCCGTTGCTTGAGCTGTAGATCGCTGTCGCACGTGTCCAGCCATGATCACAGTAAGCACATAGGCATCGAAATGGTTGGCAGACTTCCAAGACTTTGCTGTCGTTTCCATCTCTGCAAACAGCTCCTCGGCAACGGTCATCTTTCCCGCATCACAAGCAGATTGAATGACCAAGGCATATGTGTAACCGTCCGGATGCAAGCCAGCCCGTACGAGTCTGCGGAACATTGATAGCACGACGCGATGTGGTACACCAAGGAGAACATAAGCTTTGAAGAGCGTGTTATAGACCTCGATGGATAGATTATGATGAAAGCTTGGAGATTGTCGAAGATAGTCAAAGATACGAACGACGCCTTCCCATGAGCTTGCTTCCACGTGTGCGTTCATGAGGGAAGTAATCATAATCCGATCGGGAGTGATACCCTCACGAAGGGCCCGCAAGTAAAATGCCTCTGCCGTCACGGGATCTTTCCTTCGAGCGAATAAATCGACGATATTGGTGTAGTGGACAAGATCGGGCTCGATCCCAGCTGTGCGCATTTGATCAAGGGCCGCCACAACCGAGTCAACATCTCCATGCCTCGCCGAGCTGTGTAGAATCATGCTATAAATATGACCATCCGGACAATAGCCAGCTTCGAGCATTTTCTGCAACCAGTGATTGACGCCATCGATATCGGCCACTTCGGCGTGCGCAAAGATGACGGTAGAGAAGTGCATAATCCCCGGTCGGGAAGCCCGAAAGTTACCATCCGATGACACTGGGAAGAAATCGTGAAAGAGCTTGACCACTTTCTCCGTCTTGCCTGCGACCGCGTAGGCATGCATTAACATGCATCTGGCAACGGGCATAGACCAATTTTTCGCTTTATGCCTTCTGAAGAATCGCTCTGCACGATTGAAGTCGCCACGACGCGCATAAAGGCGCAGCGCAGTCGAGCAATACTCTCGGGGATTTGTTGAAGGCTTTAAGGGTGTAAATATTTCGTGTGCCAGACCAGACAAATTACGCCGCGCAAGGAGTCGAACCAGCTTGATCTGGAGATTGAAGCGAATGGGTAATTTGTGCTTGCGCATCTCTAGCACCGTAGCATGCGCCTGGTGAAGTAATTCCTCAGCACAATATCTCTCCAACAGCAACTCTCCAATGCTTGATCGTTCGTATCGGTCGACCTTTGTGCGCGAGAGTAGTGAACTGGGTCCATCTGAAGCATCCGCAAGTAAATCCAGGACTTCCCTGCGGAACGACGCAGCTTGGGGAAAGGGAATGATTCGAGTACGACAAAATGGGCCCAGAAACTTCCACTCCCGAACCAATAGATTGACTGCGTAGGCGGCGCCTCGCTGATAGCGTAAAAGAACCAAAATGTGCCGGTACACACACAAGAGAGTACACCTTTCATCGCGAGTAAGCGGCCTATCCCGAATTTCCTGGATCAAATGCGATGCATGTATGACATCGCCCGACCAAGCGAGAAGCTGAGCGGTGACACAGCTAAGATAGACGATTTCTGGGGAATCGGTCTCTAGATTCGATTTCAAATCTCGCAAAATAGGCTCGAGACGTGTTCCCCAAGTGTGCAACAATGGTAAATCAGGGGGGGTATCACTCCAAATTTCGAATGTGTCGAGTATGCGTCGGATAAAATGGAGTTGCTCTGCAGGGGTAAGGGGGAAATGGGCATCAAGTGATAACGTGTAAAGGTGCCATGCGTGCTCCGGGTCAAGCGATTCTTGGGCACCCAGAAGGGAACGGAGGCTCTCGGCAGACTGTTCGGATTCGTGCGGGTCACAGACGGATTGTGACTGATCGGGTAAACGTGTATGAGACGATAGAATGCGTACGGCAGACGAGGAATGGCGGCGCGGACACCGCTGGGAGGACGGGGCTGTGGGCTGTGACCGACGTGGAATGACTTGGTTCATCATGAACAGTCTATTTCGGACTAGAGACAAAAACATCAGCCCTGGACCTAGGTGACAGGAAGCAAACGGAGCACTTGGACACCACGGAGAATGCCGCGCAGTACACGACGAGCTGGATATTGCATGGCGGCATTGGCTGCACTCGACGGAGGGAGGTTCTACGGCCCTTTCCTTTCCCTTGCACTGCCGGGGCAAAGGCGAAAAGAAGTCAGTGGGAAATGGACGTCTTGATGGCCGTGTCATGGAATTGAGAGGCAACTTTAGAATGGATGGTCTCGATATTATTGCTGCCGCCAAAGGCTCAACCATGAGCACCGGTGCCAGTTCTGGGTGTGCTCATGAGCGACGGAGACATTTAGACGGAAAGCGAACCTACCTGACGATGGAGCGCGTGGGCGTAGTTTTCCTCAGCGCCCTCTACAGGGACCAGGAAGGAGGTTATTTATTATGTAATTACCATTCAAGCGAAATAAATAAATAATAAAATAAAGGATATGTTCGGACCGTACTTCCGTTATATCGCTGCTTCAACTTGAAGGCATCTTTCATTTTTGCTTCCATGTGACTGCCCGCCGTATGGCAACAGCCCTCTTCGAGCACTGCTGCGCGATCGAGCTTGACTGGTCCAACAGGTTCCGCCCTGGTACCCCGCCGTCGCACGAAACCCCCAGCTCACGAACATCATGAGGATCGACGTTTTCGTACACGAGCAACGATTTTCATTGGACATGGGGTCAACGAGCACGTTTCCTTTTTCAACTCCCACCTCATGGGCGTTCGTTATCTCCTTTATAAGTACAGCCAAGATCCGACAGCTACGTACCCTTCATTAAGACCTATTCGGAGAACTCGAGCCTGTAGAGCGGAAAGGGAATTATCGCAGGCTCAATCACCCTGTTCCCAGGCCAAATCGTCTCATCCGCGATCTCGCACTTTCCCCACACCAACGGGTGCTGGATTGTCTGTCGACATGTCATCCACTCCTGTTATGGTTTTATCCCCGCTTATCTTTCTTATCTGGGCATTGGTTGATTCCCACTCCATGGTTATCGATAGGCACGGTTAGGAGGAGTGAATCTGATGAAGACTGTGCTCTTCATCAATAGTTGGCTGCGTATTTGTCACGTAGCAATACTAGCAATGTACTGTAACGGGTTCCCGCCAAAAAAGTCATGAGGTATATGAACAACTAAACTATAAAGTGCTCTAACAATACAGTGGCCAACGGCGAGGGAAATCGTCGGTATAAAGTCCAGTGTCGTGAACGAACGGGTACAAGATCATTAGCGACCCATGAAGCAGAAAGGCATAACGTCCCCTATTAACCAAGAGGAAAAAGAGAGAAAAAAAAAGTGAAATCATGACTGCGTGAATCCGTTCATGCCATCCTCGAGACCCATGCCATCGCTTTCACTTTCTGAACTTAGCGATTCTGTTTTGATGGGACGAAGGGCTCGAAATGGACTGTCAGACGGAGATCCTGGAAGAATGCTAAAGTTGATGCTGGTCCCGATGCCAAGGCCAGTCGTTCCTTCTTCGTAGAGTCTGCGCGCGGCCTCGTACTCGAGTTTCTCTTGTTCTGCCTGCGCTAGGAACGGCTACGAGGGTGATGAGTATGCAGCAGGAGAGTAGGGACGGCATTGACGAACCTTGCGCTCGTCATCAGTCATCGATCGCCACTTTGCAGCAGCCAAAACGCTTTGTTTGGTAGTCTCTTGTTCGTCGCCAAAGATGTCCTTGACAAGGACAGGGTCCGAACGGATGCGCTGTAGGAACATAAAGTAGGCGCTGAGCGGTTTCTTGGGAGCGTTGGGGTCCTTGAGATTGCTCTTCCGGGATCGCCCTGCCTTGCGTTGTGCGGTCCGGAAGGCATTCTCTCGTTTGATATCCTCTGGAGTGAGAGTCCGCAGATAGGCAGCATTCTCGCGTTCGCGTGCCTGTTTGAGGATGAGGGATCGTTGCTTGTATGGCTAATCATGGAAGCTCAGATCGGCAACAATTCACAGCACGGCCGGCGCAGCACTTACCTCCTTTTCTTCTGCGGTGAGATTCGCATACTCCTGGCCGGCTTCCTTGGCAGCCTGTGCAACGTTGAGTTTTCTCGTGCTGGTTGCCTGATGGCGCTGGATCCAGTCCGTGAAGTAGAGTTGCCAAGCGGATGGTGCTAATTTGGGCTGCTTCAACACAGATTTGAGAGGGGCTATATCGGAGATAAAGAAGGAAGTAATCAGCATAACGACAAGTCACAGAAGGAGATATGCACGTACGCGATTCGGGCGATTTCACGGGGTCGTCTGGTGACAGCTTCTTTTTCCGTCGCACGGTGGCGTCACGGTCATCGGGGACAGAAACGGAATCTGCACGTCGACTGTAGGCACGAGTCAAGGTGGCAGCGTTGGGAGCACTTGATGATTGAAAGGTCAGGCCCAGAGGGTCTCTTCTCGGCTGGAATCGACCTTTGGCTGTGTAAGGACTCTCGGATAGGGGTTGGTGGGGCGCCGAGGAACGGGTGGCGGAGTAAGGGGAGTCCCACAGTTGAGATGCCCAGGCGGGGGGTCTGAGGGAAGTCTCGGCAGGAGAGATAGAGGCAACGCCGAGACCAGGTGAGCTGAGGTAGCCATCAGAGACCTCGGTTGGGGATAGCGACCGAGGGAGGGGGTGGAGGGCAGCGAAGTCAGATGGGGAGAAGGAAGTGTTGTGAGAAAAGTGGCTGCCGTATGAAATAAAGGCAGGAGGCGACTGGGGGTCTGATTGGGTGCCACGTATGGGGATGGGGGAGGAAGAGGAGGGATCGAGGTGGGCGTCGTTCAGCCAGTGGGAGAGGTTCGAGTCATCGAGATCGAGCATGGGATGCACGTCGTCGAAGCCGCCAAAGGAGTGGGAGCTGGGAGACGCGTCGGAGATGTCAAAGTCGGAGGAATGGTAGGGGGAGGCGGGGTTGTCAGAGAGGATGGGGGAGATGGGCTGATTGTAGGCGATGTCGCGGGAGGGATCCCATGTTGGGGAGAGGAGCGCGTGGTCGTCGAGGTCGAGAGGCCCGAAGATCATCTGGTCGGTGTAAGGGTCCTGAAAGTCCTTGTACATAGTGGGGGGCGGAAGAGGAAGGACGGGCGGGTAACTGGCTTTAATAGACATCGGCACCGGTGGAGTGCACTTGCAAGATCGGAGAGGGGCTCGGCATAGATTCCTGTACAAACCGGTCATCATGTGCTAGGCTGACTCGCACTCTGCTGTTTGGACGCCGGCGCGTCTGAGTCGCGGACCGGCCCTAATCTCGTCGCTGCAAAGAGAAACAACGGCCCAAGAGAACGGTTACTATTGTCCTGCCACCCGCCACCGTTTGAACATAAAAGGCTGTGCTCCATATGTTTGTATTTTATTTTCTCAGCCAATCACAGCACCACAACGGATTCCATCGACCGATACCTTGGCCCATTGTAGACGCTCTTCCCAGCCTGACCGAGATGCCGTGAGCAGCCACGTCAGATACACCCAAACAGGACCCACCTCCCAATCCTTCACATCCTTCATGATCGCTCTTTCACGCGCATGCATGGCCTCGTCCCGCCGGTACGCGTCCCGATCGCCCTCGGCGAGCAGGAGCGGAACGAGATGAATCCGGGACCATACTTTTTCCCTCTGCAGTTCCCTAGAGGGGCAAGCCATCGTCAGGGTCCCATATGAGAAAACATCCTTTATCGGGCACACCCAAAATGGGGTCCCACCACTTGTTTGGATGCCGGCCGGATCCTCCGCCGACGATGACACGTTTCGCGACGAGCGCACCATGAGCACACGTTCTGCGGCCTGCGCACTCTACATGTGCTAAATGTGGCGACAGACCCACCTCCTTTCTAGGTTTCCCTTTCCGACACGGTAGAACCCGTATGCACACACGGCCGTTACAGTACCCAGGATAGCTAGCCCACTCGGTCCGCGAAAGGGAAGGTTGCGCTTGTACTTTACGGCCTCAAAGCCCCCAGGCGGGGGCATATCCCTGTGGTGGTGGCGCGCCAGTCAGCATACTGCGCTGCACACAACCCATCGACGTACTGTATCGACACTGTCATTGTAGCCGACGAACGTGGTGGTGGGATCAGTGAATAGCGTGTGTGTCGGTGTATGCTCGCGCGTCGCGCGCATACAACGACGCCTGCCCTAAACCGACCATTAGCCACACAACTCCACCAATCGTTAGTCATCGTCTAGAACAAATCAATTGACGTTTGCATGCCAGCGTGGGCTGTACGACGTTCCTGTGGACGAAAAGGCACTGACCAATGCCGTCACGACTCCGTAGCTCGTGTTTACAAACGCCCGGTCGATTCGCAGTCCTCCACCCGGTCGAAACCCTGTAGACACGTTCGAAACTTGTATTGAGACACGCGTTCTTTGGGCCACGAGCGACGAGTGGTGTCGTCAGAATTCATGTGTGGTTGCCCTGATTCAGACTCAACGCCAGCCAGAAGGTTCGATGAGTAATATTAATAAACCAAATGCCAACTTGGTGTCTCCTCATTCTTTGACGCCCCCCAGCACCGCCATCATGTCCCACAACCAGTCTCCAGGTCCCTCCGCTCTCCCCACCCAGATGTTCGTCCAGCCTCCCTCCGTCACCCCGTCCGCGAGAACAAAAAGCAAGGCATATGCCACTGGCATCGCCGCTGGCGTTGAAGATGAAAAATACCAGGCAAAATACAAGGAGCTGAAGCGAAAAGTAAAGGAAATCGAGATGGTTCGTTGTACTTCTCTCCGTCTCTCCTCTCCCTCAATCTTCCTTCTCAGGACAATGACAAACTCCAGTTCAAGGTCCTTATGGCCAAAAAATCCATTCAGCGCATGAAATTAGAGAGAGCGTGAGCATATCTTTCAACACAATCGCCTCGTCATCTCATGTGACATCAGCGTGCTGTATGAGCGACTGTCCGCCGTACCCCCTTCACCGGACCTTCACCCTCATGCTCCCCTTCCGCCTACGCACGCTGGTCCCGGAGTGCCGCCTCAACATGCTCAACAAATACCAGGCCCACATCGCGATTCCCGGGTCATGGACATCAATGATGTCAACGCAGCGGACTACGTCCACCCATCTGGCAACATCCGCGTGACTTCTGGTCCCCACCAGGTATCAGATGGTCCCGTTGGGCCAGGGGTGCCCCCATCGCATCCAATACCCGCTGTGCATATGTCGCGGCGTGGTTCCTCCTCAGGCTATGACACCCGTCAGCTCCCGCCACTTTCCCAATTGACGCCTGTCCAACACCTCGACCATTCCCGTGGCCATCCGCAGTCTCAGCCTCATGCTCCTCATCTCCACCCTCACAGTAACGGATCCGATACCCGTTCGCGTCCCCAGTCTTCCTCGCATTCTCGAGGGCAGGGGCCTTCTCAGGGGTATCAGCAAGGAGTGGTTCCTCACCCACAACAGCACCCTCCTGATTCCCTCTCTTCTGGACAGGCTATGCAAAGTCCTCCTCTCGGTCATGAGAGAGAACGATCCAGAAGGTACGACACTCATGAACGAAGCAGTCATAGCGCCGATGCGTATCCGCACGGGCGACAAATTGTCCACGCGTCACCCCACTCGTCCCTCATATCACCCACCAGTGCTCGCGGATCAAGTTCACGCGCTCATAATCACCAACGTGTCGGCCCTAGTACAAATATTAACCATCCAGACTTCGAACACGAGCGTGACCTCGAAAGAGAACGTAACTGGTCGCGCCAACGCGACTATGATTACGATCGCGAACCACCACGTGACTATACAAATCCCGCATTAGTCCGGAACTCGCCCCCGCCGTATCGCTCAAGGGACTATCAGGATCATCCCTCCTATCGACTGCGGGAGGAACAAATGTATGTTCGCGAGTCCATTGGCCCGGGTGTGTATGGACGATCCTCTCGCTCTGACACCCCCGGCTCTGGTTCCGGGTCTGCGGAGGCGCAACCACGATCCGACGCACATGTGCAATACTATGACCGGGAGCGCCAGAGACCCTATGCACCCCGAGGAATGAACCAGCCACAACCACCCAATGAGGACATTGATTTTGTGCATGAAGATGGCCGTTCACACAATCGTGACCGTGACCGTGGCGGATCGTACCTACCACCCGAGCAGCATCGTCCTCCTTTGGAGCCTTCGAGAAAACGTTCTCGTAATGACATGGATATTGACGGGGAGGATGACGTCGTTTCTCCCCCGGGGGACAGCTCAGGGGGCGGAGACAATTCATTGAGGTATGGGGGAACCCATCGGCCAGATGATAGAGGCTCGAAGCGGCTCCATCAGGAAGGCATACCATCATCCACCCAAGGGTACGGGGGACATGACGAACCAGAGGAAGGTCACTCTGGTGATTAGGGGGTTCGATGAATACATTCCGCGCAGATTCCCATATAGAATTTCTTGTGCCAAGGTGCTTCAAGTGCCAGTCACCGTTTCATTGCCGATACCGCGCTCTTTGTGTTTACGACGGTCGTTGTTTCGGGTAACATTGTAACTTATATTTGCGTGCATTCGAGTGACCCCGGCGTGTTCGAGGGAACGGATCAACATAAAACTGTAGATCTCTTCACGCGCCCTTTGGGATATAAACCGCAAATCCTAAAATTAGCTGGGACAAATAGCCATACAAGTCGACCTTAGGAGGGATAACAGCACAGTCCATAAACCAACAAGTCTGAAAGAACTCGACGACCGAAGCAAGAATCATAACACAAAGTCCCACACTTCATCCCCGTCGAGATTCGGCGGCCAAGCTATCGTGGAACGCATTGCCGATACCGGTGCTTCGATATTCTGACTCATTGTTGGGCCTACAAGGACCCTCGTGTCCTCCTGCTGTGCCCAATATGCATCCACATCCGCCCAGCATTTGATTCCGTGGTTCTGTGGCGGAGGCGATCGATGGCGCCCGGCCGCAGGTAGATCTGTCAAGCCAATCAGGAGGCGGTGGTCCAGGACCATGTCCATTGCCGTAGCATCGTGCCTGAGCTCTCTTGTCTGGGAACACATCGTCCGATGCGCGTCGGACAGCAATTGCCGCACCGTGGGCACGGGGCGCGTTGCACTTACTGGATTTGCGCGACCGCCCCGCCCCGCCCAATTGGCCGTGATTTGTCGGTGCCTGTATGTCGTCGACATGCTGAATAAAAGGATACGATGACAAATGCCCGATACAGACTGTGCACGCGAACCGGCATTTGGAGTGATGTGCGCTGTGTCCCGGTGAGTGGGAGCTTGGCAATAACAATAACGACAGCTTACCCTGGCTAGCAGGTGGCCTCATTGTGGTTGCCATTCCAAGCAGTCGGCATCCAAGAAGAGAATTTACGGCGTGACATCGTACGAGGGTGCTACAGCCCTAAACAGCATTTGGATTCGGACTGCGCCTGTTGGTCAACAATAGATGAGATCTGCTGACTGTATACGTTGACCATGGTTGGTCATCTTCATAGTATTGGCGATGTGATCGCTCCATTACCTACCCCTTGACTCAGATGCGGTGTTGTAGCAAATGGCGTAGTCAACGACGAGAGTCAGCCATCGGATGCGGATGCTGAGCTCAGAGGACAAACCCACAGACTAAACGAATTTGTCAGTCTCAACAAGAGAAAAAAACTAAGGTCGGCGAAACCCCTCCGAACGCCTGAATGTTCTATACTGGCACCGGACAAAGATTAAACATAGATCACAGTTCGAGTGTTCGAGTTGAACATTGAAGGAATGATAGTTACACGACCCAGTGCCACGTCACCTATCCACCTCCTCACCGGTACACATGGTCCGCTGTCGTAAAAATAAACCGGCATTCTGCGGAACAGGGTAAGCGACTCACAATGAAGGTTGGCCGCGATTTCTGCTTCAGCTCTGTCACCGTTGGCCAGCAACTTTTCCTTGTTGTATAAAAGCTCCTCACGGGTTTCTGTCGAAAATTCCTGGTTTTGCGCTGCGGGATGGTGTGTTGGTTATACAAAGAGGGCCATGAAAAGAACCCACTTTCGACAATAGCATCAACTGGACAAGCCTCTTGGCAGAAACCACAATAGATGCATTTTGTCATATCAATGTCTGGCCGTGGTAAGGTGAGTTCACAATTGGTAGGAGTCTGGAACAATCTTACCGTATTTAGTTGTCCGCCGCGATCCATCTTGACGCGCTTCGCTTTCAATAGTGATAGCTTGAGCAGGGCAAATTGCTTCACAGAGCTTGCAAGCTGGTGCGAAGCACAAGCATGAGGCAAGCGTGCTAGGCACTGAGATGACATACCAATGCAACGCTCTTCACCGCTAGGGTATCTCCGCAAAGCATGCTCACCACGAAAGCGGGGAGACAGCGGGCCCTTCTCATACGGATACATGATAGTGTAAGGCGGCCTAAAGAAATTCTCCATGACAATCCACATCCCTACGAAATTTGAGACGTCCATTCGCGTTTCCGTGCATTAGCCTACCTCGGAGGATTTCGGTGAAGAAGAACAGGTGAACTGCCTTGTCGATAGCACTTGGACCGTCCTTGTACGAGTCTATGTGCTTGTCTGGCTCATCTTGGGCAGTTAACGTACCCGTAGCGGCAGGTGACCTGATTCTGACGGGACCTTCTAGTCTATTGAGAGGTTCGGCATGGGTACAACGGGTGGATGAAATGCTCCGGTAAACAGAGGCGGAACGGAACGCGACAAGGCGTTGGGAGTCAAGCAAACGATGTGGGAGCCCGACACCAAGACGTGCGCGGGCCAGAGACATTTGTAGTCGCCAACGACGAAGAAAGCAACAAAGTAAGGTGTGACAGATGTCACGCCAAGTGACACGTGTTTCCCAGCCAATCACCTTTCGCGTATCTCATCACCAGCTGTCATGTCCACCTCAAAGGCAAAAGCCAAGGCGCAACAGATATCAGACCAGGGTGCGCTGAATGTGCATCTCCTCTTCCACCATCTCATCATGACATACTAGACAGAGATACAACAAACATATTCTCGCTTCCAAAACGACTTGCAAACGCTTGCTGGCAAGATCGGGGAACTCGAGCAAGAAGCTGAAGAGCATACGTAGGCATTTCGGTTGCTACGCAACAATTACGCTCAGCCTCTATTGCAGATTGGTTTTGTCGACATTACATGAAGCTCTGGAGGAAGAGCCTGACCGCAAATGTTTCCGATTGATTGGTGGAGTGCTCGTCGAGCGCACTGTCAAGGACGTCGTTCCAGCGTTGCAAACGAACCGCGATGGAGTAAGCTGGCGCTGATTCACGTGCTCACACAATCTGATATGTTCTACTTAGATCAAAAAAGTGATCACCACACTTACGGAGCAAATCAAGTCGAAAGAGCAAGAATTTGAGAATTTCAAACGTGAATATAACATACGTGTCATCCATAAGGCATAACACTCTCCAGCCGATTGATCAGACTTTATTCGGTAGAACCTTCTGGTACATCACCCGCGTCTGTCACTGATTTTTGCCATAGGTATGCTGTAGAGGCCATGTGTAGATGTAATTCCCCGCATACGGATTCGTGGTCGTACGCAACCGTAGGCGTGAGATCGAGAACCTCTGATTGACTTGTGCCTCATGGCACTCGATGGTATGGGCCTTTTGATCTGCAAGCTGCGCCACCTGTACCTGTGATGTCAAATCCATTTTTGGCAGGTGCACGAAAGGCCATTGTGAACGGCAACAAGTCACACATTGTACTATATCTGATTTGGATGCCACTGGTTGCAGCACGTACTACAGGACACGATATCAGTTCCACGAGGCCAAGTCCCATTTCACCTTTGCCTGAATGGCGATGCATTGTTTATAGACCATCCCTTTTTCATCCCGCATGCGCGCATTTTACCCGGCTACTCTACCGGTATCTTTTAGCGCGAGATCGTTCTTGCAGCCGCCAGCAATGATCTCGACCCCAAGGAGGGGGCTTTCCTAGAGTTCCACGACCTCACTCAGGGAGCTCACATGGCTAATCGCCGTGGCGCTGGAGCTGAGCATGAACAGCTTGGGTCATATGGCAAAAACATCCGCACGAACCACAAACTTCATTGTCATGCATGCAATGAGGATGTTCATGGATGTCCGGTGTGAGCTCTTCCCATCATTCAAACCCATAAAAGTTTATTGCGCTTTCATCAGAGAGGTTTGATCCCATCGATTTTATGCAGATCATATGGCAGTTTTCCACGCAGTTTGAGTGCCTTGAAGCTTAGCAAAAGAATATTCGTCGCTGTTGACGAGGCAACCATGCATGTTTGTCTATAGGTTCGTTAGAATGTAGTCGATGCCTTGTGTCAGTTGTTGATGCACGTCTCCGACTTCCCAGAGATAACCTCGGAACTCTCGAGCGTTCTCCATCGTTTACCCATTCGTTACTTCTGTGAATCGCATCCCGGGCGTTTTAGGTTTCATTTCTGACCCATCCACGTTTGTTCGCGTACTCGTTACCTCGTATATTAGTGGTCGAACAACGACTGTTCTAACTTTACCTACTAATTTGTGCCATCCGGGTTCGTCTCATGCTGGTAGGTGACACTGCAATCTCAAGCAGGCACATTACCGGCATTCTCTGATAGCTTTGCTGATATCGATGACCCACCAGCGTTCATCAGAAGAATCTGTCCTTGGGGCACAGCCCATAACCTTGCGGAGTTTATAGGTTGAACTATTGGCAAAGATCTTCTCGGAGAACTTATGATCTAGACTCTCTCACCGTCGTCTTTTGTCTCTCCCGGATGCTTTGGGTCATCACAGCCTGAACCCATAGAGGCGTCTCATACTACACAATCTCCCGCGACGCATTTACGAGAAGTCGTTGTCGCGCCTCCATCAGTCACATGAATTCTTAAGCATCCTTCCGAGTTGTCTCCTATTCAACAAATTTTTTTTGTATGATTACTGTACAGCCGTTTCCTTCTGGGCCTCGTGCACACACTGGGCTCCACGGATTGGCGTTACCAATAAAATATAAACGAGGCAAACTGCTCCTGTGGGCACAGTTTGCCTCATTTACATTTTAAATTTTCTTGCCTATTGCACAGTGGATGGAAAAATAGATTAGAACATATATCTATGGAGAAGGCATGTGAATTTAATCCCCCTCTTGTTAGGTTCCTGCTAAACGATTAAGTGCCTAGGTTTTCAAGAGCCCGCTTAGAGGTCGACCGGTGTTCTTTCCCCGTCTCCCTTGTTCCACCGATTTTGGTGGCTGTGCAAAGGAGTGATTCACAAACCTCGAACGCCTTGAACTATGATCGAGGTGAGACCTGTGTTGTTCCCAGTGATATAGCTCGCTGAACATCTGCTATTATCAATGTCGTTCTATTGTTTACAGCGTCAATGCCATGTAGCCCATCCTTTGTTTTGCTGTCAGATGCACTGAAATTTCTCGGTGACGTTAGATGGTTTTCAACGGTGTGCAGTGTTTGAGCCCCAGCTGGGCTGGTTGGTCCGGGAAACAATACATGCCCATTATCTTCACATGTCATACACTTGACCGGATCAAGCTGTTCCTCCTTATTTAAGCCGTCTGTGCTGGGAGGGTTGGTTCTACATTCATTTCCTTCATACCTTTGGCTGACGTTGCGGGGCTTCGTCTCTATACCCTTTATCAGAAAGTTTTGATTTATATAACCATGTCCCTCGTAAGTGTTGCGATATCTCCCAACCAAGCTGTTGGCTGACCCTAACTGTTTTCCCTCATTAATAGTGGAGCTGCACCACTTGTTCCAAGTCATTCACGCGCAAAGGAGATCTTAATCGCCATCAATTGTTGCATACTGGCATCAAGTATGACGTACAATTATGCTAGAACCACGCCAATTGACACTGCTTCTAGACCGCATGCTTGCACAACCTGTGGCAAGCGCTTTGCGCAGCGTTCTGGTCTTAACACGCATATAAACATCCAGTACGATGTTTAACATCTACTACTGCTACACTGTACTAATGAAGACTTAGCACCAAGCGCAAACCTCACATTTGTGGGGTTGGTACTTGCAAAAAAGCCTTTGGAGACCCTTCCTCGTGTGCACGTCATAGGAAAGAATTTCATAGTCGCGAAGGTGCATTCAAGTGTTTTGTCGCTGACTGCGGAACAAAGTTAGTGCAGCACCTGAAACCCTCCTGTGGGCGAGTCTGATATTTTCGCTAGAATCAAACGGCGATCCGCCTTCGTTGCGCATTTACGGAAACATGGGCTAGATACCAAGACAATCGATATCGACGCCGTTTCACAAAATACTGGAGACTCGACACCGGCTTATTCTGCGTCCACTAACGTCGAGAATGCTGACCATAATGCACAGTCTCGAAGTATGTCCCCCTCTTTTGATGGTGATAGTATGTGACATCATTCGTCTTTATGGTACTTACTTAATGCTATAAAGACCCTGGATACTATACCCCAACCAATGGCGGAGATGCGAGTTGTCAATGGCCAGAGGATCAACCTTACGACTGTCGACTGGTTTCCCTGTCGGCTCCCTACAACACCTTTCTCCTGCCACCCGATCAAACCATGAACATCGGTACAAGCATTCCGTACGATGTCTTTCCCTACCTACCAAGCAGCAACGTCGAGGATCCCTTTTATTTCGACAACATATTCTCCGGAATGATAGACTACCCACACTTCACTGCTTCACCTCTGCATCTTCCGAGATTTGAATCGTTTTTGGACTCTGGATCTCGGTCGTCATCGTCCAGTCCATCGTCAACATATTCGACTCTATATTAGATGGGCTTCTCGACTACGTGGCCGTGCGCGAACAATGCATTCTAGGACTTTCCGCACAACATTAATACGTGATTCCCTCAGAATCGGACTTACTCTCCTTTCCATGACACCCTTTAATACGCATAGCCACTCTTTCTAATCTCTTACTACTTACCGTGGTCTCGTCACTAGTTATACCCGAGGTTTAACCAAAAGCCAACCAGCTGTAGAGACCGGTATACCGATATCCCTCGGATCGGAGGGTCGTACGTATATAATAGCTGGCAGACTTACGGGAAGGTCTTCAATTGGATCCAATATAACAACCGCTCTCGAATCGAACTCACAGAAAATATGTGCCACGCCCGACGTAGATGTAGATGAATGGCAGCTATGCATTGAAATTCAGTTGAAGTTGGTAAAATCTGGCTACGAATCAAGGGTTAGATGGAAGTCGACCGCGATGACGATTCGCGTAGACAATCTGATGGTCAAAGGACGGAAAGTACCGTTAGTCAACTTAGGGAAATGCCAAACAAAAGTGTAGATTGTTTGCTCAGCGACAAGCACTTGCTTGCTTGCTTCAAACTGTCTGTTCTTCTCTATCGTACGGTTCGCCTTCACGGAAAACATCTCCAGAGTCGCGGCCTCCTCCGCAGTTCTCGTGCAGCCGGATATAACATGTTAGCATCGCCCTTGTATCCTGCTCCACCTTTCTCTTCCCAGCTTCTGTCCGATGATCCTGCGCAGGTCAAACCCTCCAAAGATATCGATGCGTTCAACAGTCTTCTTCCACCTCCTATCGAGTTTGTAGAAGGATCGTCATCAGGGATTTTCACAGTCGCTGAGGGAAAGTATGACCCCATCAATGGAACACCAAAGGCCAGCAAAGTGAGCAATCCTGAAACTTGACTTTGCAGCTTGATCCCTCACACTTGGTAGGCCTCTCTGGAATTGCCAAAAACACCGCCTACACCCCAACACGCTTTTCCAAAGACTTCTCCGCTCACAGCACGGAACGCGAAGCACTCGTTGTACCACGGTATCCTTGATTTCTCTTGGCCACCGGGTCACAGCGTCGGCAATGGCTTTCATAACGTTGGAAACACCTGTTTTTTAAACAGTGCATTGCAATGTCTTCTTCATACGCCGCCTCTACTTCGTGTTCTGCATGCACACACCAAGTCGGACCCTTGTGCGTGCATTACCGCTTTTTGTTCATTTTCGTGCCATTTACTTCGCCACTGCGCAGGTAGAGTCAAGGGTGGATTTTGCATGGCGTGTAACCTTCGTCAAGTAATGATGGACTCATATCACAAGTCGCATTCGTTCACGCCATATCAAATTACAACCAAGTTACAATGCAAGTCTTTGACCAGCATTCCAGTACGGCACTAATGGATATATATAGTCATCGCCAAACATATGCGCAAGGGTCGACAGGAAGACTCGCATGAATTTCTCCGCTATGCCATTGACGCGTTGCAAAAGTCATGTTTAGCCGGACATCCTCAGTATGCTTTCTCACAACTGCTTTCTTGCAAAGTCCTTACCAGCCATCTAGGAAACCAGACCATACATTGGCCGAGACGACATGGGTGCACAGGATCTTCGGCGGGCGATTGCGTTCCCGGGTAACATGTCGGGAATGCAATTATAACAGTGACACTTTCGACAGCATGTTAGACATTAGCCTCGACATATATGGAACGTCAACTTTGAAGGACGCACTCAAAAAGTTTGTTGCTGTGGATTGCTTAAGGGGGTCGGACAAGTACAAGTGCGAGAAGTGAGTGGCTCGAACATAAGTGATGGCTCATTTCGCTTATGAATCCGTCTCCAGTTGTAAAAAAGCCGTTGTAGCCGAAAAGCGCTTCACCGTCCATGATGCCCCTGCTGTGCTGACGATACATTTGAAACGCTTCTCACCGCTTGGCAGAAAGATTGGCCATCCTGTTCACTATGACGAGCGCCTGGTGCTGCAACCCGCGATGAGTGAAGGACAACACGGGCCCACCTACTCACTATATGGTATCGTATGCCATGCTGGGGGTGGACCCAATTCAGGTCACTACTTTGCTCACGTCAAAGCTGCGAATGGACGATGGTACGAAATGAACGATGACATGGTCTCTCCTCATCATGGTGCCCCTGTCGGTATGAAGAACGCATATATTTTGTTTTATATGCGGGACAAGGGACAGTCTCTGGAGGGTGCCATCAGTCGCTCAAGCAAAGCGGCCGGGAGTCCCAGGGGCTCAATCGTTAGTGGTATGAAGAAGCGGAAGAACGTTGATCTAGACGAAGAAGACATTGGCGTCAAGACCAACAACCCTTTCATTGGTCCCCTTCTACCATCACCTATGCCTAACACCGTTAACGATAAGCAGTCAGTCGCCAAGGCTTCTGCTTCCGACCCCCAGGCCGTTAGCTTGCAAAAGAAAATTGCCGCCATAACGACCATCAAACCAAGCGTAGCGCTGACGAGTCTTACACAGTATGATGAGGACGATAGCGCTGATAGTCCAGTAGATTCTGCACCACAAGAGCCAAAAGCTACAACGAGCCGCGAATCATCCCCTCCACCCCCTCCCTCCACTGATTCACCCCAGTCCCCCACGTCCTCCGATCATACATCGATTGCTCAAATACCTGCACTGACCGCCAATACCACTCGTTCCAGCGGGATTGATCCCGGCAGTTTCTACGCTTCCCACGCAAAGAATGAGAGGAAACGTAAATCATCCTTTGGGGATGAAGATGATCACAAGTTTGACTCCAAGCGCCACGCAATGTCACCTACGCACACCCCGTCCAAACATACATCCCATGGGCAACATAGAAAATCTTCTTTCGGTGGTGGTGCTTTTAATCCCTATTCTCGACTTAGCGGTAGCAATACGCTATGGAATTCTAGCTTCCACAAACCAAAGCGATATGGCAAGCAGCGCAAGAGGATCATTATATAGTTATGTACTGCTTGCTGTGCCATGCACCTGTTTTGATGATTACTGCGCCCTGAGTGCACATATCAGTACTCGGTTGATTAAGGGAATGGTGCCCTAATAAGTGAAGTATACTACGTCTACAGCTTGGCTTTGAACTTGGCGGTCTTGGGGCCGTCGCCTTGTTCGTCCCACCAGACTACGGACACAGTGGTGTCATCGCGATATCGGCGAGCAAAAGGCGAGGGGATGCTCATCAATTTGCGGAGGGCAGCAACATCACCTCCACCAAACGCGTTCCGGATTAGATGAACGCTTAGCTCCTCGTCACCAAAGAACCAGGAACCCTCAGTGATGTTCCTCTTCTTATCCTTGCCTTCGACTGTGGGTGACCCGGATGAAGTAGGCGCTAGAGTCTGGAGCTGTGCTTTGGGGACTGTTCCCCTCACACCTTTGAGATGACCGCCAACGAGAGCGACGACCTCCTCTGAGCTGAGTTTGTCCCAGAGACCATCGGTGGCAAGCACGACGAATCGAGCGCCAAGAGGCTTTGAAGTATCCGAAGAATCGTTATCGTTATCGAAAGAAAACTTGCGGTGGGTAACGACCGGGGTTGCGGTGACATAAGGGGGTGTTTTCAACGCTGTTGGCGCGGGTCGCAATGGCTGGTTGTTGCCGACCATGAATGCTTGGTTCAAGCTTTGTGACGGTCAAAAATCGGCTAGGCCGGAAACAAACGAATGACGCTTACACTTGTTGAACCTCGCGTTGCCACTTGTAGCGAGCGTCGCCGAATGCTCTTGTAGGCTCGAGACCCCCCAGAACTCGTCCAGCACGGATGACATCGTTGGCCTCGTCTCGAGGATGTTCGGACTGTATCCTATCCAGACGTTAAGCCTACTGGAGAAACCCGGGGACATGAGGGATCCAACCTTTTGAGCTCGCTGGGATTTCGGCCTGTTTGGTCCTCGCTCAATACCTCGACCTTCCAAGAACCAGTACCGTCTGCCGACTCCTGCCAGATACCCGCAACTGCTCGGCTATCACCCGAGCACGCGACATACAAGTCTTTTTGGGCAGTATCAAAGACAGCCATCAAGGCACAGCTGCCTGGAGGAAGGTGAGTACGGTTGAGAAGGGCCACCCGCCAACATACCAGAGACCGCGGGAAGCATGGCGGGTAGTGCGAGAGGATGTTTGCTCAGGTCGGGGACGATTTTCTTGTCGAGTGAATCCTTGTCGATGTTGTTGGCAAGAATCTTTAACGGCGCGCTGACCAGTTCCTCGTCAAGTTTGGTGAAGGCGCTTTGTATGGTGGAGGAGATGGTCTGTGGGTCCTGGGCTGGGGACTTGGATGGAGAAGACGGGTGTATGAGCGCAGAGAGCTGCAACACGACTGCACTGATCAGCGTGTTCGAGAGGAGACGGGAGGTGTGTGGGCCACCGTGTCCGTCCATGATAGCGAAGAAGAGCCAGTCACCGGGGGCATTTGGGTCGGATGGGTCACGCGCTATGATGGCCTCGGCATGGGCGTCCTCGAGGGGGTCGTTCGCTGCGACAGAAGCGGTGCTGTACCTCCAGGTGATGCCTCCTGGACGGGCGATGGTGTCCGACTTCGCGTTGGTGCTGAGGCGGTCGTTGACTGCGGCGGGGGAGAGCAGGGGAAAGGTCTTTGTTGTCATGACGGGGCCATCTGGACCAGCGACCTTGACTTGGAGGTTAAAATAACGAGTCTCGTTGTAGTGGTAGTAGGCGTAGGCTGGCACGCCAACGAGGGCTGAAGTGGCAGCAACTGGCTTCCACAGTCGGCGAAGCATCCAGACAAAAGACGAGTTGGTCCACACAAACAATCGATGATCAGTACCACCATGTCCAGCCAGAACGTGAGTCCTCCCAGCGTCCGAGTGAACCCGTCCCTCAAGTTTGCCGCCCCCAAGCCATTAGACGACTCGCAAGTGTGCCAGAGTACCCAGGCTACAGCCTCACAGCAACCCTCTGCCGAGGTGCTGGCGTCGCTGGGCATCAAAGTGAGAGACTTTGCCTACGAGAACACCCTCCCTGCAATCAACCCCGTCCCGCGCGTGCCCCGTCAAGTGCAGCCAACCCCTCTTCCACTAAAGCGCCCGCAGAGTGACTGGGATGCCACCCCCGAGGTCACTTCAGAACCAGATGCCAAGAGAACCAGGACATTAGAGCGCAGACCAACCGAACCGTTGCAGGAACCGCCAGTGCAGCACACCCGCACCCTGGGGCGAATAACGCTCACGAGGGTGTGCTCCATCATCATCCCTTCCCCGCTCCCACCAGGTTTCTCTGCCAGCCCGCCCAGCTCGCCCTTGAGGCCACTGCTTTCACATCTCGCATCACAGGATTCCCAGCTCATCCAAACGCCTCCTGCATTCCCGTTCGTAGTACACGTGGATGATACCAGCTTGATTCCCGCTTCACAGATGGACTCAGAATCGCAGTCCGCTTCTTTTCTCTATTCCAGACTGGCGCGTTCGTCTCTGCGCTGTTCTCCCGCTTCAAGTCCACAGAACGCGTCGCCCGCACCATTGTCGTCCCCATTTCTCGAATTATCATCCCCAAAGAAGGAGCTGGAAGCAAATCCCCGTGTCCGCAAGCGTCGCAATCGTGGCATTGCGGGCACGATCCCTTCTTCGACTCCATATCAACTCCGCCAGCGACCCATTCCGTCGTCTGCCCTTTCGCGGCGTTCCTCTACGTCGCTTCCACGACTGCCCACGCGGTGAAATTCACAAGACCCATTGCTACACTCCGGAGTATTTATTCGTTATTGCTGTTGTCTCACCAGTTGTGCTGGAACATTTACTGCTAGCATTGTACATAGCCCTCGCAAGCGCGTGTAGTAACCTGATTGTTGTAATGCATGGATTTGCCTTGACTAATTGATTAGTACATAAAGATAAGAAAGACTCCACCTCTTCCTCTGCCATCCTCATGGCGGTCGCTGGCCCATCCAATGTCACCATCTCTCTTCTCCCCGTCTCCCTTTCCCTCGTGCATATCCCCCGCTCACGTCTCCCCCAACTACTCCACCCCATCCTCAGACAAATCCTCCAGCCCAACCCTACGTTCCTTAACATCTCCTACAACGAGATCGAGCTCTCCCTCTTTGCTGAGCACAACGGTCTTGCAGACTTTGAATTTATAGCCAGGCGCGACAGGAACAGACAGCGATCTCGCTCTGGTTCGGGGTCTGCTCGTAAGCGTCCTGTCCTCGACGACGAGGATCTAGTTGAATGTTCCTACGAAAAGTGGAAGGTCCTTCAGCTCGACTCTCATGCAGATCAGCTCGGTATGTTCCATCCATCAGCCCTCGTGATCTCAACAAGACCACATGTCCAGACAATTCCGGCGCAAGAGTGCACGAATTATCCGCTCCACTGGCTGCCGCAGGAATTTCCATCTTGTACCAATCCTCATATATGAGTGACTTCATTATTGTGCGCCACCACCGAGATGAAGTCCATCTGAGTCTGACACTCATCAGGTCAAGGAATCCAGACTGCGGGAGGTCATATCGCTGTTAGGGGCTGCTGGGTTCGATTTGTATCCCTCTGATCCACAATTGTTGATGTCAGGAGTCGTGTCCCCTCTGCTGTCACCAGTCCTACCCGATGTGTCCCAAGTCAGTGACATTGGCCCAGAGTTCAGTCCCGAGTCGGGTGCTATTTTGATGCGGGCTAGGAACGGCGTTGAAGCCCCCATGCTATCAATGCTCCACCTCCAAAATAAAGACACGGCCCAAGTAAATGAGGCTGGCAGAACCCCGCACCATCGTCCTCCTCAACGGGATAAATCTCATTCACCTTCATCTACAGACGTTACCATTCTTCCCTCTAAACTTGCCTGTGTCGGGCTGGACGACGAAAGTGTTGACAGCTGGTCGCTCAAAGTCGTTAAGCTGGTTGCATTTCCAGACCTCATCCCCGTGCGAGAGTCATATCTTTGGCGTCGTTCTGAGTACACCGGTGGGACAAAGATGTCAACCACAAGAAAACTTGGCGAAGCCACGATTCCTTCTTTCCTATCGTGGCCACGAAGAGGCTCAAACTCCACTGGTTCGATCTCATCGTCCAGCGAGGAAGACGAAGGTTACCTTTCGCACTCTCCTCGCAGAGATCTACCCTCGATATTGCCTACAACAGGTTCTCGCTCGTATCCTGACCTCTCTCACACAGCTCCATCATTGACACCCTCTTTCAAACCAACTGTCAAACACCTTGTTTCGCAAGTGCCTAGTCTCTCTCCTGTGGAGTTCAAATCCCCGTCTCACACCCAAAGCGGTATTCACTCGCCCGTGGACAAGCAAATCAGGGTACCATTCTTTAGCTTTACTAGGATGTCCGAAGGGTCTTCATTGACGACAGACGTGACCCTTCTTACCGCACTATTTCCACCTGGGGAGAGGGACATGCTCATCTGTGCAGGGGAATTAGATGCACTTGATACCGACTCGGACTCCGATTCCGACCAGGACCAAAACAATGATGCACTTTCAGAAGGCGGGTCCTTGAAGTGCCTTCAGATCGATCTACGTCGCTTTGGTTTAGGCGAGCACCCACGTTTGAATTCTATGCAGCTTGCTAAACATTGTGCTGCATCGTTTGCAGATAAGCATGGTCTTGTGAACCGTTACTCGCGAGTTCTCGAAGAAAACGGAATCAATCACATGTATAGTTCCACATTCAAGACTGCCAATCTTCTTGTAGGTGATGTTTCTCTCAAGCAGGCAAAATTTTTGTCGACTATGATCACATAGGTTACCAAGGCACATGCTACTCGAGCACGCGATCTTCTCAAGTCATGTTAACTCCATAAAATGACACATTTTTGGAAATCTCTTGCACCAGATACTCACCTCTCTTTATTGGCTTATCCCGTACCACTTTCTCTTCTTCTCCACTCAGTCTTTATCCGTAAAAAGGCATCATTCTGCATTGTATTGGTTCACAATGGAATTTCTCGGTCCCCGCGTTGAGGTGGGTCGACCGGCCTTGGGCTACAGCTCGGCATTAGTATGGGACACATCCCCATTTAGCGTCGCCTTCGTCCTACTCTCAGACAAACTAGCGATACGGTGCTGAAGTACTACCACCCATGAACGATCACCAGAGTTGCTCTGTTTCTGGCACTTTATAAGGTTACTTTACTTGAAACTAATCGTGAATCAAGTTCAGTTACTCCATCCTCTTTAATACCAGTCGTCTTGGCAAAGTCTTTCATGACGAAATCGGCATACGTGACCTACACTCCGCGCGTCAGAAGGTCAAACGATGACTCCGCTAAGGCGCACCTTTTGCGCAAGGTCGCGAAGGAAGCTCGGAAGTAACTTCATAATCAGAGCCAAGTGTGTATAAAATGGGAGATGCAGCATCCGAGATTCTTGCGCATCTAGGGCGGCGATAATAACCTTCACTACTGTCACAGGTGCTAGAGAAGGTAGGAAAAATCGGAAGAGAAAATTGTTCGGGAATACCGCGGTCGAAAAAAGGGGTGTTCGAATGTGACCCGGACAGACTAGTGTCGTACGAATCCCTGGGGTATGATACCTATAAAGCATTGAGCGTTAGAAATCGTCCATCTGAAGAATTCGCGTACCAATTGTCCAGTTCATACCGAAGCGATTCATGCATATTTACTAGAGCAGCCTTGGATGCACAATAGTCCGCTAGGGACGGTCAGCAGTCATAGTGTGCATGAATGATCGAATGAACTTGCCCATTCGAACGCAACCAACGAAACCCATGACGGATGACATTGTAACCTACGAACTATAAATGACATTCGCAGCTGCCAGGAGGCTTGAGCCGTACAATGTGGCCATTCTTCCTTTCGATCATCTTGGGCAAGAAAGCTTTCAGAGTCCAAAAGTGCGCAAGGGTGTTTACACCAAAGGTCCTAGATGATCGTCGAGTAAACAGCACGAAGCACAAAATAGAATCTCACCAATTTACATCTCGAGGATCAAGGTCGACGAGCAGCTTCCCTTGAACCACACCGGCGTTATTTACAAGTATAGTCGGGTCGCCAACCTAGGGTATACTGTGAATCTGGAGACCCAATGTTCTAACCAGTGTATTGACCTCTTCGACAACCTTCTTGGAAACAGCCTCCACTTCCTCCCACTTGGAGACATCACACTTGTAGTAAACGATGTTATCTGGAACAGCATTGGATGGCATCCGACTGGCAGAAATGATCGAGGATTACACACGGTTTTCCGTTCGCATTGGCTTTATATCGAGAACGATGACAGTCGCATTGCGCACCGCGAGTGTATTGGCCAGTAGTTCGCCTACGCCAGACGATCCTATCGATGATAATGAGTTCCCGAAGATGCACAGGTTACCAATAATGTACCTCCGGTGATGAGCACGATTTGCTCACTCCAATCAAGAGGTTTAGGGGCAAACCACAGGCTTCCTTGATTCCTGTACAAGACAGAGAACCATTTCAACAACCCTATAGCCAGTCAGCGGATTAAACCTCTCTAGGATACGCATCCACCCACAGAACGCGGAAACGGCAGCACAGTA
This sequence comes from Tubosaeta aff. heterosetosa, assembly GCA_038094375.1. Classification (NCBI taxonomy): domain Eukaryota; kingdom Fungi; phylum Basidiomycota; class Agaricomycetes; order Boletales; family Boletaceae; genus Tubosaeta; species Tubosaeta aff. heterosetosa. Next base: position 82,761 of record JBBPUC010000003.1, read on the forward strand.
ACATGCAGAATAAATCACGGCAGGAGTCAGTTCCCCTCGAGCATGAAATAAGTAAAACACGGGAATAAAAACCGTGAAAAGCGGGCCTGAACACGAGTTCGTTAATGGAATGGCCAGTCTGAAACGACGTACTGAACGCTGTTTGTTGCAAAACTCTGACGACCATGTCTAGGTCTACATTGTCGTACATTGGGATTGCATCCTCAGGGCCATTTTTTGAAGCCATTATTGACACTCCTTGGCTTTTGTTTGTAGACTCGTGCGCCAGAGTACGGAAAAGATAGAGGTCGAGGGCCGGAGCCGGACCGGAGCGGCCCTCAAGTGTCCGAGTTGGCACGTGATGCACGAAACGACGTTTTTGGTGAATACTACACACGCATTTCATTTCTAACTAGATCAAACTGGTCGCAGACCACTGACGGAGGTGTATGATAGCGGCTCATCCCATAAGATCACGAAGACGAGTCTTGGCAGACCCAAGGTTCTACGTCAACATCAACGCAGCCTGTTCGCCCCTTCAAGCGTCACCGGATGCGTGGCCAGATGACTGCCACATCGCGGAGACAAAGATAGGCCGCCGGTTTGCCGTCATTCACGACGATTTCCTGCCTCCTTTCTGGTGAGTTGTGTTATATCTTTGTCACACAACCTGACATGCCTGAGTGCTAACACCCAATTCAGATTATAGAAACTCCTTTACACATCTATTGCGTGTACAAATTTGCCATAAGGAAGAGGTAGTCCGAAAGTACCACAAATATTAGCAGGGGGGGGTAACTGTAACATTCAGATCGTTTGAGTTTTCCTAGGGACAAGACCGAATGATGAACACAGACGTGAACCATTTACCTCTGCAAGCCAGTCTGAAGTGGCCTTTGTCACCGGAAGTCCTCTGGTCTTATTACCCGTATTCGAAGAGAGTCAACGAACTTCGTCTACCACAGGAGCTACTCTACTTATTCCATTCTGGCACCTCTGCGCACGCTTTGCTTGCTGAGTTTCACACGGAAAAGCTTGGAAAAGACTGACCACTGTATGGAGGTGAGGTATATACTGTTGAGCTTTCATTGTTTTGGACTCACAAGAATCACCGCATCCAGCCGCTATGGTTTTTTATGTGTGGTTGACCCATCACTTCAGGGGTGAACTCGAGACTATTGGCACTAACACACCACCACTAGCGGAAATACAAACGGCAAGAAGGCGGCCTTTTAATTTGGAAAAGTGCCAGAGGCCGAACAGCAACGACGTTTCTCGTGCGGCATAGTCAACGTTGAACGGACATTTTGCATTCCAGACAACAAACAGAGGTCAGCGAGGGTCAGCGCTAGGTCTCCTGTGAGACTATAACGGAAGTGCCATCTCAGATCACCCGCGGGAGCAATGATTCATTCTACTTCCAAGATTGGTAGTGGATCCCTTTGTGTTATAAGGGAGATCTGACCTTGATGGTTACTACCAAGTTGACAGCATTCACCCTCATACATGTCACAATACATACTAGCCGTTGGAGTGGCCCCCCCAACTGTCGGCAAGCTGAATTGGCCTCTTTCGTGAGTATCTCATTCCAAAGCTAACGGAAATTAACCTTTCCATTTATTGCTTTGACTCCAAAACATCTTGGCGTATCGCGGTGGAGCGGCACGAACGCCTCTGCTGGCACCCGTTGCCCTAAGTTTCACTTTCCCGCCCTCACCTTAGAGCCATGCCACCAACACAGGCTGGATCGCAGCCCTCTCGTTCCTCAGGGTCCGGCTTATTGCCCCACTGGCCTGCCCATGCTCTGTCTCCACAGTCCAGGGTCCCAAGTTTCGTCAGTGTGTCCGTGAGTTGGTTGCTCTTATCTTTCCCTTCTTTTTTTAAGCTAAACAATCTCCAGTCAGAATCTCCTTATCCCATACGGCGTAGGTCAACGATAGGAAACCTATCCGATCGCGTATGCGCTCGGATTTTTGTCTTGCATCCAATTCATCTGTTGTCTAGTTCAATTTGCCACCTGACCCACGCGACTGGGGCTCTAGCCTGTACGCCGATGTAAGGGAGCCCGATGATGACCTACATAACCCAGATGTAACGGACACACGGACCTGGTCACGTATCATTGACCGCGGCATCGTGAACATAGGTTGTCTCTTCCTTATCACCGTATGTCTTGTCACGCTATTGTGAGTTACACGTATTACAAGCACCTTGTCCTTTTAATAATCTAGCTGTATCCGTATTAGCGCCGGATATCCCATTATCAGTTATTTTACTTCAAAGGCCATGTCGAAAAACGGTGCATTTGGCCTGGGTGGCATCAACGCAAGCGGCCAGGTATGTTTATCACTCGACGCAGGGGATTTCATCTCGTCTGAATGCTCAGATCCCTGTCATTCCGGGGAATTGGGCCCCCATCGACGTTGACACCCCGAAAGAGGCTTACACCAAGCCGTCTTGGAATGGGGGACCTGACATGGAACTAGTCTTTTCAGACGAGTTCAACGTTGCCGGTAGAACATTTTGGGCTGGGGATGATCCCTATTGGGAGGCTGTTGACTTACATTACTGGGTAGGTGTCTCGTATACAAAACTTGCAGCACTTCAGCCAAACATCTAGTCCAGGTAACGAATAATCTGGAGTGGTACAGTCCGGAGGCTATCACCACCAAGGATGGTAGTCTGGTGGTGACGTTGTCGCAGAAGGAGACGCATAACTTGAACTATCAAGGAGGTACGTTAACTCGATCGACAAGTTACCTGACATTCTGATATACCTTAGGTATGATGACAACATGGTATGCCAGCCCTTACGCGAGGTTCGAGATTTGATCTGTCTCTAGGAATAAATTCTGCTTTACGGGGGGATACATCGAGGCGAATGTATCGCTTCCTGGTGTCAACAACATCGTCGGTGAGTTGATTCCCATAACTAAGCGTTGCCCAAGGGAAGATAATGCAACGAAAAGGATTCTGGCCGGCAATATGGACGCTCGGAAACCTCGGCAGGGCTGGCTACGGTGCTAGTTTAGAAGGCATGGTAAGACATCACCGCTATGGCGTTCGCGATTGTATCTATCTCCAGCTAGTGGCCGTATACTTATGATGCGTGCGATATCGGGACTGTTGCCAACCAATCTATTGACGGGCAACCTGTGGCGACTACGGAAGGCGGTGATCCCAGTAAGGGCGGGGTGTTATCTTACCTTCCAGGTCAACGATTATCTCGTTGTACATGTCCGGGGGAGTCCCACCCCGGACCAAAACATTCAGATGGTACATATGTTGGCCGTGCCGCACCAGAAATAGATATGTTTGAGGCACAGGTACGTAAATCATGCGTTCGGTAATTCAGAGATGTTGATAACTATTGTGTTAGGTTACAGGAACACCTCTGACAGGCCAGGTATCGCAGTCCGCTCAATGGGCGGTGAGTAGTTTTCGTTTTCAGAATGAAATACGACTGAATACCTACCGAACGAAGCCCTTCAACGCGGGTTACGTTTGGAAAAATACCTCAGCGAACGAGGCGATTCCTAATCCGACCATCAGCGTCTTGAATACATACGTCGGGTCAGTGTTGCAACAAGCGACATCTGTGGTGACCGAGACAGATAAATCATGTTATGAAGGCGAAGGTGGGTGCTACTCCGTATATGGCTTCGAGGTTAGTCAGGTTGCCGTGCTGGGTTTGTCTGGGGTTGAAGCTTTATTGATCGCAGTACGTTCCCGGATTTGATAATGCAGTGAGTCAAATGTGGAATACCAATTGTCAAGAGTCTAATTATGAGCTAACAGTACATCACATGGATATCCAACAATCAAGTTGCTTGGACGCTCAACGTGGCCGGCATGGGTGCGGATAGTACTGTCCAGATTTCGGGCCGCCCTATCCCGCAGGAGCCCATGGTACGTTGTGTTGTTCTGCTGGTCAGTCAAGCATACTTATTGTTGAGTCAGTACATCATCATCAATTTGGGCATGTCAACGAACTTTGGATTGGTCGATCTTGATCATCTCCCGTTTCCGGCCCATATGAGAGTCGACTACATACGAGTGTACCAGCCTTCGAACGCACACAATATCGGATGTGATCCAAAAGACTTTCCGACTGCAAAGTACATTGATACGTGCGTGTCCTTACTTGGTTGTTTTGTATGAAATGATACAGAGACTATTTCAGATACATCGAAGCGTATAGTGATCCCAACCTCACGACCTGGAGAAACGACTATGGCCAGCCATTCCCTAAGAACCGATTCCTTGGTCAATGTTGAAACAATCACTCGGTACTTTTGAGTTTGGGAAGTCACGATCTCTATTGCAAATTACAGCTAGACCTTGATCATCCTTGCATATCATTGTATCTTGCATTCCTTACACTCCGCTCTAGATAACGGCCTAATGACATGGATCCTATGCAGGCAATGGATTGGACATTCTAAAAAAATTTCACCGGTTGAATTATTCACGAACATGTAAATTGAGATATTGCCAATCTCATACATTTTCCGACTTATAGGACACAACACAGTCTACCATACGTTACACGTCAGACGATCGCGGAGTGTTACCATTGGATCCAGAGACACTTGCACCGGATGGGAGGAACGACCTTCTGTTCAAAACAAGACCCTTTAGCGCCTTGATTTCGCGGCGGAGTTCGTCCTTGATTGGATCTCCACCAGATATAGTCCCATTTGTACCTCGAATGGAGGGGAGGTTGAAAGAATATGTCTGTGTTGTGATGTACCCGGTGAAGTCCGAAAGGGCTTGAAGAGCTCGTTGCCGGGCAGACATTGTGGGGATCAGTGATGCGCCGTCAGGGCTAGCAGAGGCGGGTTCCTTATTACGGGGCAAAGCTACTTGCAAATTTGCAAGGCTCGCAAATAATGGTGGTGTCGGTGGGAGCGGGGGGGGTACATATTTCCAAAGCAGCCGTGATGGATGATCCACTAACAGAAGGCTGGTTGTATCTGCTTTGGCCACAGTGGACACAAAACAGGGACAAGTATTAAGTTGGTTCCAGAGGTCATTCTGTTTGTAAAATTGAAATTGAAGTGATGTACAATGACTGCGGTGAAATCAAACCTGGCGAGCCGCGCCCTCCTCGTGAGTCAACCATGATAATTTATTCTCCAGGTGTCGGAAAAGATCTTCTGTAGATGTGCCATCTACCTTAGAGCGACCGAGTTCCTCCAGTGTGCAACGGAGGATTGTGAAATCCGGAATGTCTGCTTCTACTTGGGTTGATTCATCCAACCGAGAGCGCCTTGAAACAAGCTCATCTACAGTGTGGTATTGTGCATACTGGGAATCCTCGTAAGTGGGGACCGTTCGGGGTAGACCCATGTATGATTCTGCTTGGGTTGCTTTGAGAGCAAAAGCAGATTCGGTGAGACGCGCGATCAGCACGGATTGGTGCCTCCGAAGAGCAAGGCGAGCTTGGTAAGATTGAGCAAGTCTCGGGAAAAGAAACCTCTGAAAAAAATCTTTCCCGTGAGCGTCGAATGCAGGCGCACCTGAGGGAAACACATACGTAGTACACGAAAAGCACAAATGCAGAAGTACCGGTTAACCAGGTGAATATGCGCGCGGCACCGGCGAGGAGATTGAGGAGGTTGGAAGGAGGTGGTGCGGGATAAGTGCGTGGTGGTATAGATGGAGGCTGTAGGACGAATGAACATGCATAAGACCGACCAACTTATGACGCACCAACTCTCGGAGGAGCTGGTCGACCTCACCCGAAGTGAGCCCTTTCTCCGCGAGGAAAGCCCGCTTTGCGTCTGCATCCTGAAGCTGTACTTCAGGAGACGCTAGGAAGGTCCTGGCGCGAGAAAGCAGTTCTGCACGGTCTGGGGGTGCGGAGGTGGGCTCTGTGATGGGCCGAGGCGTTGCCACTGGTGTCTCTGAGGTGCTTGATGGGCTTTGCGGGGTCGAGGACTCGCCTACACGGTCCTTTGAGCTAGTGTCGGGCATGGTCACTGTCGTGGACGCGGAAGCTCACGCGACTCGGCAGCTGCCCGAGCTCTCACAGACAGCCCGGACTTCACTTTTGTAAGACGCAGAATTCGTGTTCAGGTCAGCTCTCTTCGATCTCATCTGTCTGCCATGAATCCAGTCCGAGAAGGAGGTGGCCCGCTGACTTTCTTGGCCTCGAGAATCGTCTATCCTCAAGTTGTCCAGAGTGCTAATGACTCTTGACAACTCTGTCAACCACGTCAAGCATTCCTTTCTGCTGGCGGTACGTTTGGGTTCAGCGACGAAGGCATATATTCCTGAGTGCTCATTGATCCTACTTCAGCTGGTTTTGCACCATCTATCCTGAGACCTCAAGGCACGCTGACTAAAAACGCCATAAATCGGACTATCGCGTCTAATTTGGACGCAGCGCGAGCAAAAAGCCGAATTAGCCCGTTAGACAGTTGTCTTGGATGCTCGCACATGCAGACTCAACACCTATTTAGCCTCATTAGCTCATTAGTCCACTGCTCAGATATGATTAATGTACCAATTCAAGTACATGATGGTCTGCAAAGCAATTTACATAGAACATATCAAAACAATCTAATGAATTGTGTGGAGTAACATTGTGCAATATAGACTTGCTGCTGAACACAAGCAGCAAGTGAGCAGCACAAACAACACTATCAACATCAATGACTGCCAGGTTTAACCCATCTTAGATACTTTGACAACAAGATGACACTGTCTCGCTGCATCTAAGCGAGCCACCATTAGTCACCATTAGACATGATAGTCCGATCTAAGTCAGCGTTAGACTTTTGCCTTTTCCCGATGCCTCGGATGCATTCTTTCAGAATGAATTGGGGAGGGTCCTGTCCTGAATCATTAACTCCCTATAGACATTCGGATGGGCCCATCTCTCGAATACATGGCGCTGGTCTGCTGGCCAGGTAGCCGGCCAAATCATTTACACTCACATTGAATGCGTGGTGGATTACGAGATCTTAGGATCGTCCTGTCAAGTATGTACTGAGCAATAGTCTCTATGAACCTACATCGAACTCGACTTCATTATTCTCTGCAAAGCTCGATGGTAGATAATCTGACCAGAGCTCCTTGGTGGGCTGCTTAGCAATGACGTTACGGTATCACTCTTCGCATTGGTGTTTAAGTTGCAATAATTACGAGTGAATTTTAATTATCTTTCGTACACGTCGGTGTATGCATAATTATACAAGTATAACCGGAGCGTAGGATAAAGTAACACTACTTACTGCGACAAAGATCATCCCATATGGCAGGGTGCATTGTCATACAGTGCGTGAGAAGGTGATCTAACTTGGGTTGAATTAATACCTCGGGTGGCTCCGAGATCATGTTGGCCTCGTATCGGTTACTGATTGAAAAAAGTGAATCGTGTGCTCGCAAACGACAGACAAAAACGTACAAGCATAGGCCGCAAAAGACGCCATTCTCGATATCGGCGTCCTTTTCAAAGATGAGGTTTACACGGTCTTGATATGATCGAACGTCGGAACCCAACTCGGACATGTCCTGATTATCGCGGGGATCACTGGAAGCAGGAGGCGATAAACGCTGATTCCCTGGATCTGCGTCAACATCGGTTGTTGTTGGGTGAGCACTCTCTCCCTCGGTTCTCTGTTTCTTATGCTCCTCTTCCTGACGCGGAGAAGTCTGGATGTCAGAGTTTGGTCGCTTCAATGAATGTGGGCTTGATTCCAATGGCGTGGCGTTTGAGATTTGTTCACCACATTGGGCCGGTTCGTTTCTGACCGCATCCACGATCTGTCCATCATGTTTACGGGCATAAACAGCTGTTTTGAGTTGTTCTGAAAGACCTTGTTTTGCTGTGTGCTGAGTTTGGTTCATGGCGGGCAGGCCAGGCAGAGTGTACGGATCATGGACGATCTGCGGGGGGAGTGGAAGGGACCTAGCGGGCACAGGCGTATGAACAGGGAAGCTAGTGGGCGACAGCTGGCATCCAGGGAGGGTTGCACTTGGAGGCGGAGTGGGGAGAGGTGCTGACCATGCAGGAGGTATGGAAATGGGGCCGGAACGAAGCGACGACTGAAAGGCAATTAAGAAGCGCGTATATTATGACTGATGCAGCGAACCTGTACCATAGCACTTTCGGAACTACGCCGTCGCTGTTTTCCTTTCTCGTCCGGAAAGGGATGAAAGGAGCCGGGGGGCATAGCGGAGGGGGGTGGTGCAGAGCTATTCAAGGTATGATCGGGTGGACGGAACTAAGTTACAGTCATGAGCTGGGACCAGAGGAATGTTGATGGATAACCTACATCGGATGGCACGGTTGGAACAAGGCCTGGAACGAGGGGTGAGCACTGTGTGGCGTTGCCTCCAAAGATTGGACGCACCTGAACGTTGCTGAGGAATATGAGTCGTGTTGACGACGGCTTTCAACCTGACATATTTCTCTCTCAAGAAGCGGTATTCCCTCTCGAGGGCTGCGTATGCATCGCGGGTAGATTGGAGTTCGATGTGGATGTGATGATGGGCAGAGCCGGCAGAGACACATTGGAGAAGGTCCTGGTACTTTCTATTGATCAAGGCGCAGTTTTCGTCGGAGGTGCGGAGTCTTTCTTGGATGGCGGAGAGGCGGGACACTTGAACGTCTTGGGGCGCAGCAGCGAACGCTAAACGCTCGTTGAGGGTGTTAACGGAGGTGACGAGTCTACAATTGTCCTGGTACAACTTTGTATTATGAATTTCGAGCGTGTGGATGTGACGCAAGGCAGCTTGATGTCTTTCTGACAGAGTCGCGGCATCCTGCGCGCGCAAAGGATTTGTGCGATAGAGAGGCGAGTCGGGAGGATGCTGGGGTTGGCTCAGAGCGGGACGACTCCTGGCACAAGGAGTTTGATGACTGATTCTAGGGAGAGTCGGTACTTACTCGTTCGAAGGAGATTGTTTCAAGTCGGTGGCCATGAGGGTTGAGTAGAAGCTCCGGAGCAGCTTACGGAAGGCCGAGTCCGCTACGCAAAGAGCGGGCACGAGGCCGGTGCGAGGCACACCCATCGCCGTTATCGCAAAGGATTTGCGACTGTTATATTATGTAATCGGCATATGTTAACTGACTAAGGCGTCAGCGGCGACGTTAAATAGATCCTGGGATGAGATCAAATCCTTTTCATCACTCCCGCCATGGCACTTGCAGAGTCCCCGCTCATCCCAGCAGAGCCCCGTCTTTTGAAACGCTCTAAAAGGGACGAGATCCTCGACGCGTTCCTCTTTGCCGCTGTCTCCGCATCCGGACCTCAGGTAACCCGTCACCACTCCGGCCATGCCCTCCATCCGGTGTCCTCTCAGCCTAACGAACGCCTCAGACATGCTGACGACCGCAAGCATACCAGCAGACAGGCGCAGAGAGGGTTGCGCGTGGACAAGGAAAATATACCACAGCCAATCAGTCCGCTCTCTCCGGTCTTGTCACGTGATAAGCATACTTCCAAATTGGGAGTACATGTACAGTGCATGGCTCGCACGCGTATTCCCACGCCCCATGGCACCATCTTCCTCCATCTCTACCACAACAGCCACGACAACAAGGAACATCTCGCAGTTGTCATCGATTCCGCTCAGTTTTCCACAGACTCGCCATCAGATGTACCTCCCATACGCAGCCACTCCCTCGATGCCATCTGGAGCGACAACGAATCAACAGAGGATCGCATCCTCAGGGGTGCCTACGTGGGTAGACTCACACCAGATTCCAAAACTCCCTCTCGCCCAATAGACAGTTCTCATCCAACTACCGATGTTCCCCTTCCCCTCGTTCGCATTCATTCAGAATGTTTCACGGGCGAGACGATCGGAAGCATGCGCTGCGACTGCGGAGAACAGCTTGACGAGGCCATCCGTCTCATCTCCCAGCCTATCTCCACCTCCTCTGCATCCATTCCTGGCCGCGGTGCCATCGTCTATCTCCGCCAGGAGGGTCGTGGAATCGGTCTCTTGTCCAAAATCCGCGCTTACAACCTTCAAGATCTTGGTCATGACACCGTCACCGCCAACCTCCTCCTGGGTCACAAGGCCGATGAACGTGGGTACGATGTCGCGGCTGCCATCTTGAGAGATCTTGGCTTGGGTTCGGAACAGGGCGAGGGCATCCGGCTGTTGACAAACAACCCTGACAAAGTCGCCGCACTCGAAAACGAGGGATTGAGAGTTATCGAACGCGTCCCAATGGTGCCACGATCGTGGAAGTGCCAATCCGAGTCGCCGACATCCGATAGTCGTAGCCCTGGTGCTGCCATTATGGGTGGAGAGATGGTGTACGGCACGGACCTGAATAAATACCTCCGGACAAAGGTCTTGCGGATGGGCCATATGCTACCATTGATAGAGTAGCCTGCTTACATAATTCACTACACTTGGACCTCTTTCCTGCTTGTCTTGAACGAAATAGAGCATGTTTGATCCACTCGTGTCGACGTCCTCCATCTTCGCAAACGGCGACAACGAATCTCCTCCTCCGTGGCCAACGACCCCCCATGAACCCAACTCCCCGATACCTAATCTTCGTCGTGCCTCGCCCCCCAAGTTAGAGTCGGATGGCCTCTTCGGAAAAGAGCCCAGAATCTATGGTGCACCCGAGCCTGGTCTCGTCTCTCCTCAAACAACCGTGGGCTCCAATGGCGTAAAATACGAAAAGAGCGAGCCCTATCTTCGTGTCCGGATTACTGGCTTGGATCGCAACAGAAGGGATATTCTCTTCAAATTCGATGCCCAAGTGCGTAGCTTGTTCATGAAACAACGTGCCATCCGCTACATCTTGTGATACACCCAGACAAATCTTTCCAATTTTACCGGCACTTCGTACCGCAACGTTTCCCGCTCGTTTGGCGAGTTTCAACAATTCTATGACGCCTTGCTCAACAACTGTCCGCACACTATCGTCCCTGCTCTCCCCCTTGCTCAGACCTCGGCCCCTACCGACGAAGAGGACGACCGCCTAGTCCGAATCATGTTGCAAAGATGGCTGACGCGGATTTGCGAGGACCCAATCGTCATGCACGATGAAGACTTGCGATCTTTCATTGAGAGCGATTTTGGCTATCAACCAATGCCTCGCCCAAAGCGGAAAACTGGCTCTGGGTTTGCCCTCATCCGCCGCGGTGTACCAGACGAAGATGAAGGCCTCCAACGCGCCAGATTCGAGCTGACTAAACTCGAAACACAATTCTTCGAGGCCGCGAAAAGCATCGACAAGCTTGCTATAGCCAGGAGAGGTAAACATGTTCTTTACTTGTGTGCTCGAGTGCTTAAGTATCTACCAGCGTTATCCACGACACATTCTGAAATGGGAGACAAACTGATCAACGTCGCATCTACGGAAGCTCATTTACCACTAGGAAATGCTCTGCGCAAGTTGGGAAGGGTATGGCACACTCTCGCCGACCTTGATCAAGCGCAGTCCATAAGTGAATGTGTGATCATTGGTGATACATTTGGCTATCAAGGGATGAATGCACGTTCCGCCAAAGAGGCCCTGCTTCAGCGCGCAGGTGTTTTGGAAGAGTATCAAGCCGCTGTCAAGGCAACAATTTCCAAAAGAAGGACGATAGAGAGGTTGAAAGCCAGCTCTAGTATTAAACCTGAACGCGTAGACGAAGCTCTGGAAGAACTGGAAGAGGTAATGGTCTTGCTCCTCGTTAGACACATCTAATTGAGGTTGGATTGTAGGCCAACAAATACGAACAAGTGCTCGCACAACGTGCCGAAGGCATCTCCCAAAACCTTCATCGCGCTTTGGAGACGCATACCAAGACAGTAACAGACGATATAACCGCTGCCTTGATCGAGCACGCGCGCGCCTCTCTTCAGTATGAGAAACAGCTACTCAGGGAACTCGAAGCTCTCAAAGGAGATGTCAGTGCATCTAACCAGAAAGTTGCCCCACCAAAGCCGAATGGTTACCCCAAACCTTCCATTATCTTACCATTGGAGGACGATATCCGATCAAGGATGAGGGCCACAGTCACTGCGCCGCCTATCCCACGGCCATCCAGTGGCTTCCCCACTGGCACACCCCCTGCAGCTCAAGTTTCCTTCCGACCGCACAGTGCTGTTCCACAATCACCAAATGCGGGTCCATCCACAGCGCAAAGCTCAACCGCTCCGCTATCCCCGCCAAATTCTGCACCTGTGCGTTTTGGAGACGGAACCCAATCCATGTTTGTGAAATCCACACCCTCACCTTTGGCCCCTGGTCCCTTGTCCTCTTCGTTGTCACTCTCCCAGGGACTACTTGATGGCACGACGCAGTCCACGCCGTCTAGCCATCCCATTAGTTCAGATCCTCTCTCTGCTCCACCGACAGTATCAACAGGCGCATCACAGCGTGCGCTAGATCCTCTGGCACATTTGGCTCCGACAAACATGTCCCAGTCCGTGCGTTTGCAACCTTCGCGCCCACGACTGGATGCGAGGGTTGCCGCAAGTAAATTGGCAAATATGTTCTAGCTCTATGGACGACACACAGTGTCGTGGATATTTTCTACCCTGTAATGAACATGCATGTTTGTATGCTTCTTTTCGTGTTGTAAGAGACCGACTTGGCCCTATGTTCGATTGCACACAACTTGGCCTGCATGAACCTTGAACGTGAACCTCAGCGTACACAATTTCCGAGCTGAGGTTCTGGTATCGAGAGGACTGTAGAGCCGAACATTCGATTGATGTTTTTATACAACCACATATGTATATTTGTGCTCACTGCATCCCACCAAGCTGCTCAAATCAATTCCTTCAACGCTTCAATCACTTTGTCACCGAGGTCCGTGGTCTTGGCCGTTCCATCCAAGTCAGCTGTCCTGATCCCATAGCCACCAATGCTCTCCGCATCAAGAACCTTGCGAACTGCGGCTTCAATTGCCAGAGCTTCTTTCTCGAGCCCAAGTGAGTACCGCAAAAGCATCGCACCACTGAGGATGGTTCCAACAGGATTTGCAATTCCCTTGCCGGCAATGTCTGGCGCAGAACCGTGAATCGGTTCGTAAATGCCCGATGTGGGTTTGAATGATGGATCAGAAGGCGACGCCGGCGCCCCTGCAAGGGATGCGGATGGCAATAAGCCGAGAGAACCGGGTATGACGCTGGTCTCATCCGAAAGACTAGAGGAAGATTATCAGGCGAGTGCAGAAATGATGCACAGGTGCGTACATGTCACCAAACATATTTCCGGTGAGAATGACCCCGTTCAGTTTCCTGGGGTTCCCTACGACCACCATCGCGGCGGTGTCGATGAAGTAATGGTCGACAGTTAGTTGAGGGTATTCGTTTTTCAACGTCTCGTTTACAACTCTCCTCCAAAGCCTCGAGCTTGCGAGGACGTTTGCCTTGTCGACTGAGTGAATGGGGAGAGGTGGGTTCGCGGACAGCGCAATCTGGGCTGCAACACGCGTAATCCTTTGGACCTCCGAAACACTGTAGACTTTGGTATCGTGCGCCGAATCCCCATCACCCTGTTCTTTGCGGGGGCCAAAGTAGAGGCCACCAATGAGTTCGCGGACGATGATCATATCAACACCTTTTACGATCTCCGGTTTCAAGGGTGAATAGGAGAGCAGGGATTCGGACGCAAAGTTGGCAGGTCGAACGTTGGCGTACAAGCCAAGTGCTTTGCGAAGCCTAAGCAAGCCCTGTTCTGGGCGAATCTTGGCCTCTGTAGTCCATTTTGGGCCACCCACTGAACCTAGGGGGGGTGAGCATAGCGTGAGTCGCCGAGCATTATACTCACCCATCAGGATCGCGTCCGCCTCTCGACAAGCCTTAAGCGTTGAGTCAGGCAGGGGATCCCCATGCTTGTCAATGGCACAGCCCCCAAAATCATGGGGTTCTAGGTTGAGTTTCACTGTAGACGACCTTTCGGATATGAGCTCTAATACACGCTCTGCTTGCGCGACTACTTCGGGACCTGGGGGGAAGCGATTATCAGCATGGACACGGGCACTTGCAGACAGAGGTCACACCGATTCCATCGCCGCGAAGAACGACGATGCGATATCTGAAGGATCTGAAAAAAAATCGGGAGGATGTGGTCGACGACGTACTGTTTGGGAGCCATTGATGATCTGTGCAAGTTGTGTCTTGATCTTCCAAAGCAAGTCCCATATCAGCCGATCAGATAAAGAAGGTGTTTCACACACATATCTCCTGCGTGGATACCAGCATCATGGCACAACGCTGCAAAAATTTAGTCCTGGATTCGGGCCCCCTGCTTTCTCTGTCTCCCCTTCGGGGCCTAGCAGACAACTGCCTTACCGTACCACAAGTCTTGGATGAACTCAAGGACAAGCGAGCTAGGGAGCATTTTGAGCAGCTAGGCCTTTCTGCGGGTGTCCGAGTTAACATCCGGAATCCAGATCCTCCTTCCCTCGCTCAAGGTACCTGCCGTGTCCTGTAAGTACTATGTCGCTCACTGGATCGATAGTGATACAGGTCGCGAAAAAAACCGGCGACTACGCCGTCTTGTCACATGCCGATCTATGTGTTCTTGCGCTGACCCATACGCTGCAACTGGAAGAAAACGCCCTCTTGGAAAAACAAAGACGAGATGTAAGGCTTTTTATCTCACCTTGATCCAGAAACGCGCTTATCGTAGTTTATAGACCCAATCAAATAACACCGGAGATAGTGTGATAGCGCAATCGACTACGGACGTGGCTCCCGCAAACGATATTCCCACAGGTTCACATTCAGGACCAGAGCCAGTATATCCATCGCAGCCACCTTCGCCGCTCTCACAGACTATCGAAGGAGAAAATATGAATGACCTCAGCCATGCCATGGAGGATTTGTCAATAAACAGCCAACTTACTGAGGTCAAAGCACAAAACTTAGAAACACAACTTACAGAGCCCGGTTGTGATTCACCTGCAGAGCGGACGCCGGATGCGCCGCTTTATGACAATCCTTCGACTGATGAAGACGATGGACAGGGAGAGTGGATAACTCCCGATAACGTAGCTTTCCACAAGTCTCGCGCTCTTGAACTCCTTCCCGCTTCGGGTGATGCGAAGAAATGCCCTCGTGGGGTTGAACAACAAGTTTTGGCTGGATGCATGACGGCAGACTTTGCCATGCAAAACGTCCTGCTTCAAATGGGGCTGTCATTGGTTGGTACTGAAGGTAAACGAATACAAAAAGTGAAGACCTGGGTGCTCAGGTGCCACGCCTGTTTCAAGTGAGCACGGCTCATTTGCATTTCAGGCTCGCTGCTGATTTCTATTAGAATTTGCAAGGATAACTCAAAACAGTTTTGTCCGTCGTGCGGAAATCCAACGTTGATGAGAACATCAGTGACGCTCTCTTCTCCAAATGCTGCTGCGGACACGCCAGTCATTGAATTGCATCTCAAAAAGAACTTTCAGTACAAGTTACGCGGGACAAAGTACCCGATACCTGCTCCTCAGCCCGGATCTGCGAAGTCAGGACCTGGGGAAGGCCTGATTCTTCGCGAAGATCAACTGGAATATATGCGGGCAAAGAAGCGGGCCGACGGTAAAAGAGAGCGAGCAGAAAAGCGGATGCTTAAGGGTCTCGTGGGTAGAGACGGCGACGGTGGAGTTGCAGTGGGCAGCTGGTCAGATCCGGATTGGATACCGGGAATACTTGGTGGTCCAGCAAAAGTAAGGTCTGGAGGCAAAGATGATATGCCACAGATTGGTTATGGTAGGAAGAACCCGAACGAAAGGAGGAAACACTAGTACGCTGGTGGCATCTCTATATTTCATGAACCCAGGCTACGGTTCATGAATCGTCTTTTCTGAAAGGCCATCCACCACTTGCTCGGTTTCCCGCTGCCATCTGCATACAACCTGTCCACCAGTCGAGCGGCGAGCTCTTGACGAACTTGCGTCAGATACGTGCGCAGATAATCTAGCCGAGCTATTGAGTGGTGTGGCACACATAAACCGAGGCTACTAACCCGCATCTGCCCTATTCCCTGGCCCGGCGTAGTGAGCGTTCAACGCAAAATTGGCATCACCAGGGATAGGAAAGTTGTCCACAGAAAGAGTGTTCAGCATCTTGGATGCCTCGATCTGTGTCGGAACAGTTTTGGCTGTACCGATCTTGGACAGACAATCAGATACAAAGAGGATAAGCACAATAAGTAGGCGATCCGCAGGCCCTTTGATCTCAAAGTTGCGGAACAAAGAGTTTGCTCGGAAGAGGTCTAGTGTTTCGTCAATTATGTCTGCTTGGTCTGGATCCGCTGGAGAAGTATCTGAGGTAGGAACTGGGGGTGCAGTCCTCGAAACGTACCAACAGATGCCGGACCACGGATTTTGGTCTTTATAGGCAGAATGGACATGTTACCCACTTGTCTGGCGTCCTCCACCTCGTTCAAGGATGAATGGTAAGCCTACAGATTGACGATTACGATCACTATTGCAGTAGTCAGCCAAGGACTTTACTGACCGGCATGGTGGTTGACTGTGGATAAGATGCGACCCACTCGACACAGCCACTATCCGCTCAACTTGGAGAACCACCAAAATGGTCCGCCATCAGGACGATGCGGAGGACGAACAGGCTCTGTGCTCCGAGTGGAAGAAACCGTCTCCAGATACCCTCACAAGTGCGTCAGCTCACGTTTATGAGCGTCGTGAATTCGAATGTTGTACAGAGCTCATCAAACGCTTACGCGCCTTAACACTGAGACTCCTTCCTCTTGAAGTCGACGTAAAGACCATTAATGATCCTACAAACAGAATCATCACACCGCTCGTGATGTTGTCCTACATGGAAGCTGCTGGAGATTATGGGGATGCTGTGCGTCTATTTCTAACCTCAGAACTCAGGTTGGTACTTACACAAATTTTGTATTTTCAGCTCCCATACTGCCTTCTGCGGGCACATTCAGACTTTCTTCGTGAGGCGCGACACAATCCTTGCAACCACGGTGAA
The DNA here is from genome assembly GCA_038094375.1 of Tubosaeta aff. heterosetosa. Lineage (NCBI taxonomy): Eukaryota > Fungi > Basidiomycota > Agaricomycetes > Boletales > Boletaceae > Tubosaeta > Tubosaeta aff. heterosetosa. The sequence continues at coordinate 99,660 of JBBPUC010000003.1, forward strand.
AACCTTGGTCGGGGTACGTGTTCCATTTAGCATATCGAGACTGGTCGTAATGGACTTTTCAAGCTGTCGCCTGCGAGGTACTTGCACGAAGGATTGTGCACCAGACGTCGCTAGACAAAGTCATTCTAATGCTTACAGCTCGACACAGCTACATAGAGAGTGACGGCGAAGTCAGCGAGGCTTCCAGTGCCCTCGAAGTTGCTATTGATAATCATTGGTGTGTCTCATACTCTTGATTTCACGTTTGTTAATCATTTTCGCATCCAGTACGATCTTCTTATCTTGCAGCGAAGTTCAAGATGGTTAGTATCCCGGATGATGGTGAGATTGCAACTAAGACACCATTACAGTCGTGAAATCGCTCTGGAATGGTATTCTTGTCCAGTCCATCGATGAACATGAAGATGTGCACTGTAGGTTTGCCGTCAGTTTACACTTCTTTTCTGACACTTCTTTAGACGCACCGTATCGCAAACCCCAGCGTGGAGGTCTTTGGAAGCATATCGACCCTTCGCGTATGTCGGTACCTCGGTGAGTCGGGCGTTGTGTATTGGCAGGGAAAAGGGTCGAACTTGGTGCTATGCAGGTATCAAAACATTATGCGAATTGTCGTCTGGTTCATTTTCTTGGGTGTTTATTCACAGGCAGGTGCGAAATAAAATGCTCACATGGATAATGCTTACCTTCCAATCTCATAGTCCAAGAGCCGGCTGAACGACTGGATCCGAGCAATGTATCTCTCGATCTCTGGGAGTATGCACTCTATGTAATGGCGCTCGCATTCTCTATTGAAGGTGATTGTGCGCATGTTCGAAGTAGCTCAATGACTGATTCTCCTCATGCCAAAGATTTACACCGGGTACGCCGTATGCTGTTCGTCCAAGCTGCGCCTCACTGGCTCTGACAGTGGTACAAACTTATCCATTACACATCTTGGCGATCAATCGGGTTCTGGAATATTATTGCCTTTATTACTAATTCGCTACTACTGTTGGCCTTCGTTTTTCGTGTCCTTGGCTTGGCAACAACAGGCAGTGGTGCCAGCGACCTTCGGCTAAAGAGTTTCCAGGTTCTCAGTTTTGTCGCACCTTTTATCTGGTAAGGGTGTTCAATGCTCCAGGTCTAATATTGAGCTCACCCCGTCTTCCAGGATGAGTGAGATCGTATTTTATGACTCCTGAATTTTTTTTAAAAACGCGCCCAGAACTCGTGACGGTATTTGACGGTTACCAGTAAGAATCGAAACTGCCACACTTTACGATGGTCTCACCCGTTTGCTTGAATTACAGGTATATGGGAACTATGCAAATCTGCGTATCGCGAATGTTGCAAGAGTCGGGCATTTTCTTTGCAGTATGCACAAGCTCAATCAAGATGAACTGAGTGCTAATGGGCTGCTAGTTACTGTGCCTTTTGGGTGCTGGATTCGCTCAAGCTATGTACGCCCTGGATGCGGCGTATGGCGAAATCGCTGATGCATCTACTGTGAGTCGCACCAAGTTTCAAAAGCATGAACGTCATCTGAGCGATCGTAGATTATCAATATTCTGTTGCAAGGCCTCCTCCAGTAAATTTCTTCATGGATACATACGCACCTTTCCTTATCTAACGCTCTCCGACTAGATCCCCAAATTACGGAAAATTTGTAGACAGGTCAGGTTGTTGTTCTTCGAGGGGACAAGCTTGTCTCACTTCTCTCGCTTAGTCCCGTACAATTGGCGCTATATTATCTGTGAGCAGCGACTCACTGCGATCTCTTTTTCCACATATCAAGTTTTCCGTCTAGGTGGAACCTCTCCACTGTGGTGATTCTGTTGAATGTCCTGATCTCGCTCTTTGCTTCTGCTTATTCTGAGGTAAATACGTCGACTGTTTGGTCGTTCCGTTATCTAAGGGTGCTTACCTCAGGTCGTTGGTGACGCGGAAGCTGAATACATGGCATTCTATGCTTGGAAAACAGTTGCAATGATCAGAGCCCCCGATGCATATGTCTATCCAGCGCCGTTCAATCTTGTCGAGATCGTCCTTATTGCACCTCTGGAGTAAGATTTGAACCGTACATTGGTCCCAATACACTAACTGGATACTCAGATGTTGCGGACTTACGCGAAAAAATTATGCCAAAGTACGGATTCAGTCATACTTAACTATAATGGCTAACGCTGTATCGAGTAGCTCAATCGACTCATCATGACTATCATCTTCTTTATCCCGCTCTTTGCTATTGCTTTCTTTGAAGCCTCATCCATCCAGAAATCGTGGGTGATGCATTGGCTCAATGGAGATGATGAAATCGATTCTGAAAATCCTTCAATTATGAATCCTGTTGTCGAAGGGCCTGAAGCAGAGCACGGCTTGCAAATCAGCCGGGTGCCGTTTGACATGTTGGTTAGAAGGTTCCCAAATACAGCACAGGTATGCCTCAGCAGTTTGTGCATTCTATCGCATTTCTTAAATAATCCTACCCCAGTCAACTGAAGCGACGGTCTTGAAGGAGTTGTCAGAAATCGCGGAGAGTATCCACGCCTTGTCGCAGCGGATCCATCAACTCCAGACTTCGACGTGATTTGGCTCTTGGCCCCCAATAATTTTTTTGGTCTGGAATTCTATGCTTGGTTTGTTGTAGTCGTCATCTGGTGAAATAGCTTACCGATAATTTGTGGGGGGATTCCTGCTCTTGATAAGCAAGCTAACAGTTAGAATACTTCATGAGGTATTCTCATTCTCGTGGGCAGTGGGCTGGCCCTTGAGTTGGGTAAAGACATCCATGGCCTTCACGAAGTAGGGCCTGATCTCGTTGATCTCCATTGAGCATAAATTCGGCAACTAAAAGAGGCTCGATGTGGTGTAGAATCAAGGTAGGGTAAAGAGCATACACTGAGTTCACTGTTGTCGATTTGACTCACACCATCCCGACTCTTTGATTGGCGCGCTTCGCGTAAATCTTTCAGCAAAGACCTGACTTTCTCTGCGTTCTGCACGTCGTCGGATGCCCTAGTGTAACATAAGTGGAGCTAAAAACGACAAGACAAATTCTTACACGTCCAAAATGACCTTGGCCATTTCCGCAAAGCGAAATGGTAGCCGACTGAACCCTGATTCAGTTGTTTCTTCCGACAGTCGGTCTTGCAGAAACTCTACAGCATGCATCAAGTCGGACGAACGTGAGATAAGTGAGCGTCGTGTGCATACCGACAGCGAGCCAGTCGGGCGGGACAATATGGCACTTTTTCTTCAGCTTCAGGTTCATAGCCATCCAGAGCGGTATGCGACACTTGTTTGGGGGCCGTAATGGGCCGTACGCGCCCTGAACACCGTCATCAACAGACATACACGAGAACAAGGGGCCGATGAACCGAAATAAAGGCCGTTTTCTCCATTGCGATCAGTGGGACCACCTCTACCAAGAGTTCCGACGCGATCAATTCCAGCTCTGAAGGTGTAATGGACACCCGCAGAGATTGTGGAAGAGCCATAATAAAGCGTTGTTTTGCACGTGACCAGTCGCGTCGTGTTGTTGATCGTCATCTTCTAGGAAATGCTCGGGTCAAGGACAAAACAAGTCAATTCATATGGCCGCCGAGGTTCTCGCATCGTCAATGTCTCAGCAAGAAGAGACCAGTCAGAGTCTCCAGAATCATCTGAAGCCTCGGATGCGGACACTCCCCCTCCCCCTCGGCCACTCAGAAGGGAGAACGCGACCATCATCTCACCTGTGAAGCATCGGGCTGCGCTTTGTAGGCATAAAGGTTTGATTCGCTCCCCGAGAGCTTCGCTGTTGGCACAAAACAGAATTGTGCAGCGAAAGGCAACGCAGGATGCTGCTACCAGGCGAACACAGGATAAGCTAGGATCGAACACTCAGATTCGCCAGCCCCTCACCCCTCTCCGCCCGAATGGTACCCCGTTGAACGAGGCCCTCTTCTCAGGCGTAAAGGTTAAATCTAAAGCGTCCACCATAAAGCCCGCCCGCGCTAGTCTGAAGCCACATGCACCGGTAGTCGCCGTTGACATCATTGTCCTCGACGAGGAGGGGAATACGTTGACGCAAGAGCGCCGTCTCTCCCACACAGAAATCCAGCTGAACCGAGGGCCCACTGTGACCAGCAAGGGTAAAGGTCTGAGAGCTTCGCCGCGCAGTCCTGCACCCATCATCATTAGTGATGATAGTGACTTAGAAGTGACCATGCCCAAACCTTCCACCAAGCAATGCAATCGACGATCTCGTCCTATCGTCATTTCATCCGACGAGTCAGAAACAGCTCATAAAGTAACCGTGCACAAGAAGAAGCCTACCCCGCTTGCAAAGTCACGCTCTAAACCAGAGTTGTCTCGCGTGGAGGTGGTGGTCCCACTCCCACCGTTCCGAAATTCCAAGATAGTCCATAAACCACCGAAACCACCCTCGCTCTCTCCGACTCTTTCAAGAGCACTCGTGCCACTAGCTCCCTCCTGTGATTCAAATCCAGCAGCCCTCCCCCCACGTCTCGTTCCACCTATACCGAGGCCAAGACAACTCACGCCAATCCGCGGATCCTCAAGTCGCTCAGTGTTTCGTCGTCCACCACCTACGCCCTCAACCCCGACAGAGGCGGATCTTTCACTCGACCTTGCGCAGCTTGATCTTTCTGATTTCACAGAGGCCGATAACTTTGAGCCCAAACAACCGGAATACCTTATGCCTTTATTGAATGAATGCGCACAGGCATCTCCTTATGAATTCTCTGCATTCATTGAGACATTTCCATTCGATCCTATCGTTCAGTCTTCTCTGGAGGATGAAGATGTCAAGTTTCGCAAGATTGGGGAAGCATCGTACTCGGAAGTTTTTGGCATCGGTGATGTGGTACTCAAAGTCATTCCTCTTCGATATGAAGATGAGTCGGCACAACCAGAAACCGTTGAGATACCGGCATCAAGCGAACCCAAGGATGTTCTAAAAGAAATCATCGTAACGAGAGAAGTTGGTGGGATTTGCGGTAGATTCGTCAAACTCCTGAAGACGTATGTGGTGAAGGGAAGGTATCCGTCCCTGCTCCTGGATTTATGGGACGAGTACAACGAGAGGAAAGGTTCTGAAAGCATACGCCCAGGTATACTTCGGAATCTGATTAATTCCTACGTTGCTGAGCACTCATAATCTAGACTCATTCGGGTTGGCGCAAGTTTACGCCATTATCATACTACCCAACGGAGGACCAGACTTGGAATCGTATACATTCAAAAACGTCTCAAAATCTGGCTGGCACCAAGCTTGTAGCATATTCTGGCAAGTCGCAAGGGCTCTTGAGCAGGCAGAGCGGTTGGTGAATTTCGAGGTACGCGAGCAAAGGTACCTCGGCATTTTAGCTCCTGATGAGTCAAAAAAGCATCGTGACCTCCATTGGGGTCAAATCCTTGTGAAAGCAGTCCCCGTAAAAAAGTCAAGGAGCAAATGTTTTGTATCGCATATACCTATGGATGACGATCGCTTTGGTGTCAAGGTTACCGTCATCGACCTAGGCTTATCTAGAATGAATGCCACTGATGCTCGAGATTCCATGAATTACTGGACACCTTTCGATGACGAAATATTTGAAGGAGAAGGTGGGCTGGGTCAATTCAATCAGAGGTGCACTTACTGAGACCTACATGTAGGCGACTATCAGTATGATGTTTATAGACAGATGAGGGACCATATCGGTAATGCCTGGAAGTCTTACCATCCTTTTACGAACGTAATGGCAAGTGCCCACGTCAATACTTTGCACTCGTCGGCTCAACTAGTCATAGTGGTTGCACTACTTGGTCACCAAATTACTACGCGAGAAACGTTTGAAGCTTCCAAGTGGAAGGAAACAGAGTGTGGGAGACACCCAGGCCACAGGGTATGACGAACAGGAATGTTACGATTGCCTCGCGGAGATGGAGAAGCTACTGGGTAGCTGCGTTGCTTCAGCACGGAGCGGACAGAAGGCTCGTCGGAAAACAGTTGCACCAACGAGTAGACCTAAGTCTGCGGGGGATGTCATTGCCTATGGAATGCGACAAGGTTGGGTTCAATGATAGCCACTTGTAATCACACCTTTCCTATCTGGGATGGTCTATTCACCGATACCAAGACATGTCCTGAAATGCACCGCACACTTTATCTTGCGTGCATACCATTGACATGTCCGACAAGTCAACGCGGTTCAACACACAAGGCATCCTCCAGCTCGATGGAGCTCTGGAGCCATTCCTCCCGGCCATTGAGCGCCGCCACAAGCAGTTCCAACAGTGGAAGAACGTCATCTTTGAGCATGAAGGAGGCTACGAAAAGTTCACCAAGGGCTATGAAGTGATGGGCTTTACGGTAAAAGAGGACGGTACTGTGGTCTACCGAGAGTGGGCACCAAACGTTCGAGAGACCAACTTGATTGGGGAATTCAGTTTGTCCAAGTCCACTCCTCGGCTATCCTTTTGTGCTGAATGTAAAACGCCCCTAGACGAATGGAACAGAGTGTCTCATCCAATGAAGAAGAACCAGTATGGCATATGGGAGATTACATTGCCTCCTGTAGCCCCTGGTCAGCCTGCCATACGTCATGATTCCAAATTGAAGGTGAGGTCGCGTAGACTCAGCTTTTTATTCGAGGAATACATCATCGACCCAGATATCTATGATACTACCTACCGGTACTCGTATCGAAAGAATCCCCGCTTGGATCCGTCGGGTTACTCAAGACTTGACATACTCCCCAACGTATGAGCCCCGGTTCTGGAATCCGCCTGCAGCAGAACGCTACCAATTTAAACACCCCCGACCTCCGCAGCCACCCGCCGTTAGAATATATGAAGCCCATGTCGGCATTTCGACCTCAGAATACAGAGTAGGGACATACAAAGAGTTTACGAAGAACGTCCTCCCTCGAATTCAGAGGCTTGGATATAACACTATTCAATTGATGGCGATTATGGAACATCCCTACTACGCATGTAGGCCGTCCTTCTTGTCACTTTCGGTTTTCGATTGACAATGCGTTTCCAGCATTCGGATATCAAGTGACTAGCTTCTTCGCCGCAAGTTCTCGATATGGCACACCTGAAGAGCTTCGAGAACTCGTCGATACCGCACATGGAATGGGAATTATCGTCCTCCTCGATGTCGTGCACTCTCACGCATCCAAGAATGTGCTTGATGGATTGAACGCATTCGACGGCACTGATCACCTTTACTTCCACGAGGGAAGTAAGGGACGACATGAGCTCTGGGATAGCAGGCTATTTAACTATGGCTCTCATGAGGTCCTGAGGTTTTTACTCAGCAACCTACGATTCTATATGGAAGAGTATCAGTTCGATGGATTCCGATTCGACGGGGTCACGAGCATGATGTATTTACACCGTGGTATCGGGGCCGGATTCTCTGGTGGGTACCACGAGTACTTTGGTCCAGATGCAGACGACGAGGCTATCGCTTATCTGATGTTGGTACGTTTCTTCCCCCCTGAAGCTCGTTAAACCAGCTGACGCAATACAGGCGAACGATGTTTTGCACACACTCTATCCCTCGGCTATCACCATTGCAGAGGATGTTTCCGGCATGCCTTTGCTCTGTATTCCCATCACAGAGGGTGGTGTCGGGTTTGATTACCGGCTATCGATGGCCATCCCCGACATGTGGATCAAGCTTCTCAAGCACAAATCCGACGATGGGTGGGATATGGGAAATATCGTCCACACTTTGACAAATCGCAGACATGGAGAGAAATGCGTGGCGTATGCGGAGAGTCATGATCAAGCTCTGGTCGGCGACAAGACCCTGGCATTCTGGCTAATGGACAAAGAGATGTGTGAGTCTGCAGTCTCTGACGGTGAATCTAGCAGCAACCTGATTTATGATCAGACACTAACATGTCAAATCTAACGCCTGTGACTCCTGTCATTGCTCGTGGGCTCGCTCTGCACAAGTTGATACGGTGAGCTAGCTTCAGCAACGTCAATGGATATCAACCTGATCAGTCCAGGTTATTGGTTCATTCCCTTGGCGGTGAGGGATACTTGAATTTTGAGGGAAATGAGTTCGGACACCCAGAGGTAGGGACTGCGAGTGTATCACTGTCCCATCGATCATTCATTTGGTGATTCAGTGGCTCGACTTTCCACGGGATGGAAATAACAGCTCTTTTCAATATGCACGCCGGCAATGGAACATAGTGGACGATGGGCTGTTGCGTTACCAGTACCTGAACAACTTCGACGCTGCGATGAACCATTTGGAAAGCAAATACAATTGGTTATCGTCCCCACAGGTATGCATGTGCTGCGTCGTATCTGTTCAATTCACACACACCTTGTAAGGCTTATGTCTCGCTCAAGCACGAAGGCGACAAGATCATTGTCTATGAGCGCGCATGTCTTCTGTTCATCTTCAACTTCCACCCCACGAAATCATTTACAGATTACCGTATTGGTGTTGAAGTCGCGGGCGAGTACACAATTGTTTTGAGCAGCGACGACAAGGAGTATGGAGGGTTTGAGAATGTAACCTCCGGGGCCAAATGCCTAACAACACCTCTGGAATGGACTGGAAGGAAAAATTGGATCCAGGTAAGAGGTCGGGTTGACTCGCCTCCCTAGTGCCGTCTGACCAGCAACGCAGGTCTACGTACCCTCGAGGACTTGCCTGGTGCTGGCGAAGACTGAGGCAGCTGTGTGATGGATAGACTTATATTTATTTGTGACTCAGTTTGGCGTATGGTATATACAACCGACGTTGTCTGTTCGGGTCACTCGTCATGCCCGACGAGAAGCGAGCAGGTATCACGTCTCCTGCCACACAGCGACGCTGCTGGAAAAGCACACACAAGAGATGGAGACATTTCACCATAATGTTTCTCGTCGTCCTGGCATTCCTCTGGGCCAGGATGCGTTCCCCATCGCGTGCAGTGCACTTTCAGGATGGTAGCAAGTATAGTGCTCTTGCCGAGGAATGGATGAAACATGGAGCTATGTCCAATGGATTTTTGAAGGGTAGCAGTGCGGAAGAGCTGTTCTTGTGAGTTATATTCATTCTTTGGAAAGACCAATGTCATTCTCGGTAGAACTGTTCCGAACGCACAGAGCGCCCTCGCTGCCTCCCGTTGGTATGCCTCAAAGCCACACCTGGCTGGTAGTCCCAGAGATCTAGAAACCGCTCAAGATTTTCTGGCACACCTTCAAAAAGAGCTGGGAATCGACCATACCCCCGTGTTGCCGATATATCCTGCTGGGTCCGACGAAGCCCGCGCGGCAACTCTGGACATCTCTGCATATACGAAGCCAACAGCCTGGATAACTACCTACTACCCAGCTCTGAACTTTCCTCTGTATCATAGCCTGGAGATCATCGGGGAAGACGGTAATCCTATTTGGACAGCCGAACTAGAGGAAATCTCCGATGGGACAGACCCAGAGGCCACAGAGTATGCGACCGCAGTCCTCGCGTGGCATGCCCTCAGTCGCGGCGGCGAAGCTCAAGGAAAGCTCATATACGCGAACTATGGAACTAAAGAGGACTATGATAACATTGTCGAGGCAGGTATGCTATTTCCATGCCCTACGCATGGCATTCCCTCGTTAAACAGTCCAAGGGACCAACTTCGACGGAAAGATCGTGATCGCTCGCCATGGTGGAAATTTTCGTGGACTCAAGGTTTGTCAAACTTGTTAGTCTAATCCCACATGCCGGTTAATGTGAAGCGTCTAGGTCAAGAGAGCGCAAGAGCTCGGTGCTGCAGCAGTTCTGATCTACTCGGACCCACGTGATGATGGAACTGTTACGCCTGAAAATGGATACCTGCCGTGAGCCATGGCTCAACATGTAACTCGCCAATACTTAAATTATTTCAAGGTACCCTCACGGGCCCGCCCGCAACCCCACCTCTGTTCAGAGGGGTGCCGTTCAGTTCGTCTCGCTTTATCCAGGGGATCCTTCGACTCCAGGTTATCCTTCATATGAAAATAGCACACGGGTTGAAGGCTATAGCAGGCCGACAATTCCCAGTTTGCCCATTTCATGGATAAATGCCAAGGTTTTGCTGGATCAGATCGCAGACGGTAAAGACCCTACTGTGCGAGTAGTCAATGGTGGTAAGACTTCGATATAATGTAAGTGATTAGCCTAACAAAGTTGCCATTGATTAGTTGAGGAGAAGATCACACCTATCTGGAACACCTTCGGTGTCATACCTGGTCTTATCAAGGACGAAGTTGTCGTTCTTGGAAATCATCGTGATGGTATGTGCCACATTGATGTGTAACAGGTTGTTGATTACTCACATGCATCCTCAGCCTGGGTATAGCATCCACACTTGATCAAGACGTACTAATCACGGGCACTTTCAGGTCTTGGGGGCAGCTGACCCTACTTCGGGCACAGTCGTAGTTCAGGAGGTTGTCCGTGGTCTTGGTACGTTGCTGCGAAACGGCTGGAAACCTCTACGCACAATCCTCATCGCAAGCTGGGACGGAGAGGAGGTGAGGATACCCTTCAGCTACTATTCTTCGCTCAACTACATGTCCTCAAGCACGGACAAATGGGTAGTACTGAATGGGGTGAGGATTTTACGGATTGGATTAGAGAGCACGTTGTCTCCTACACCAACCTCGGTATGTTTCCCTATTTTGGTGACTCGGTGGGTTGGATCTCACCACTCCTGCAGACACGGCCGTGTCCGGATCACACCTGAGGGCAGCTTCATCGCCTCTTCTCGCCCACTTACTGCGTACTACAGCCGAGCAAATACCTCATCCAACATCTGCAGGACGATCTCTTTGGGATGCGCGCCAAGATAACGGCGGATTCTTCGGGGAGAACCGTGATGCTGAAGCGAACACTGCGCACCAGGAAAGAAAGTCATTCGCCAACAGTGTTGGTGTAACACCCTTGGGATCTGGTAGTGATTATACTGTCTTCCTGCAGCACATTGGGGTGAGGGATGTCCAGAGTTCGTGGAGATCCAACTGAATTCCGCCCAGGTAGCTAGTTCCCAGTCGGGACTTTCGTCCACTATACACGATCCTGTATACCATTACCATTCGGTTTTCGACTCGCAACACTGGCAAGAGATGTATGGTGACCCTAGTTTCTCCCGACACGTGTGTTCCATCATCTCCCACTTACAATCGCAGAAGTTGACAAACTTTCTAGGTTGCGATTGCCAAGCATACAGGCCTTCAGATCCTCCGCCTCTCTGGTGACATCATCTTACCTCTTAATACCACCCATTACTCTCTGGTGTTACAATCGTACCTTGACAGGTATTTGTGTCAGCTACTTTGGACAATATCGTCAGCTTTACTCTTTATAGGGTGGAGCAACTCGTTGACGTCTTTTCGCTCGATGTCGATTTCACTTCTCTACGCCAATCGATCCATGCACTTCAAGCTGCTAGCATACGACTTGACACTGAGAAAGCTAGTGCTGAGACTAACCTCAGGGATGTGTTCAGCAAGCTGTCGAAAGAACAGACACTCCGACATAAAGCATACCGGGGCATGTGTAAGCTGGCGAAATACATCGGAAAGGACCCCAGGACGCCCGAAGATAGAGAGCGCTCAGGATCCATGTTTGTCTTTAATTTAGTCTGACATCTGCACGTCCGTTAATGGGTACTCAGGTCTCCGAGGACGAGACTGTTGAATGCGATTGAACGTGTTCAGGCTGTCAATCACAAGCTCATCGAATTTGAACGAGGCTTTATCTCGGCGGGAGGTCTCACTGGCCGTGAGTGGTATAAGCATCTTGGGGTAGCTCCGGGAAAATGGAAGGGTGAGCTTGAAGAATACCTGGTGTGTAGTACCAAATTTACTGACGTGGTTTGTTCGACAAGGCTATGGTGCGACGACGTTGCCTGGAATCACCGAAGCGATAACTATTGATGGAGACGCAACTATTGCAACTCGCGAAACTGAAAGGTTGAAGTTTCACGTTGACAACCTTACCAAGAGAATTTCATCGTAGTTGAATTGTTCTGAGAGTTCTTGACTCGCATTATCTACTTGTACTTTAGACGATGCAGGTGGTGGACATGTGTTGTCACTGTTGGTTGGCGTGCCAACGTTAACCGCGCCCGCCGTGTCTCAGCTCCAATGCCAGCCGCGAAGGCCCCAACATGGACGAGAGCGAAGGCATCTCTTTTGATATTCACCATCTCCATTGCTATATCACTCTTTGCCGCAGCGTATGAGAAAGCCGTCAACCCTCTCTTTGGCAGCATTCCAACCGCCAAGTACATGAACTATGTGGTGCACGGTAGTACAGCGTTGGGAATCATCCTCCCGAAGCCACCCCGCTCCTTGCTTTTACTAGGCCTGGCAAGCCTTGTCCAAATCTCTTCACACACTTCCTACTGGGTCAGTGTCGTTGCTGCAAGGAATGGAGATCCAGTACTTGGACCACTCGTAACCCACGCGACAGTCCTGGCCCCAGTAATATACCTGGCAGTATCGCTGGCCGCGAGCATAGATGTAAGGTTTTTGGTTATTTCTAGGCGCATTGGAAGGAGACCTTGTTTGCACTTAGCCTATGCTTGCTACGCTAGCCATAGTAGCGAACGCTCTGCAATTGCGTCCATTGATTCTACTGGTCTCTCGACGCCTCTCTTTGGACGCTCGGAAGGATGTATTGGTGAGCATCTCCAGATATTGGCCCTTCTTGGTAACTAAGGTTAACCGTCGTCGGTGATAGTTCTTCGTATTGGCAAGTCTAACATGGGTTTTCTACACAATGGAAAATACCAGGGCTTCGCGACCATCTCGTAGAACATTTGGATTGTATACAACGAGGAAATTCTGGGCCATGTTAATTCCTATTGCCTTCTTGCTCTTCCCGACCCTCCGCTCTCCAACCCTTTCGGGTTCTGGTATATTTCCGTATCAAAGTCGTAATTATCCGCTCCGCATCCTCTTCTCGAAAGAGTCTGTAACAGGACTCGTCGTCGTTGGAGAGTTACCGCCCCAAAGGGAGGAGCTTACGGATCTGCACTCTATTCGCTACCTTCGTGCTTCACACTCGCTCTTAGGGGGTGTTTGGATTGGACCCTCGAATGTCATTTCTCTCGACGGCGTCACGTTCCAGACAGATCAAGCTGGAGTACCTCTTGGGGATTCAATCTACAGCACGTTCGTTTTGCAGGAAGCGGTTCGACTAACGAATAATAACCCGCATGGCAGTGCCAAGCAGGAAAACGCCCTTATCATGTGAGTAATTGGTTTACCTTTTGGTCCCTCTGTGTTCAGTCATGTTACGAATTCAGAGGCCTCGGCGCTGGTATTTCGGCTGATGCTCTGATTCGACACGGAATCTCTACTACAATTGTGGAGATCGATCCGGCCGTGTACGAGGCGGCAAGAAAGTACTTTGGCCTTGAATATCCTGGCGATGACCGTGTTTTCTTGGAAGATGCACGTAACTGGGTGTACGAGAGAAGTGTTGCTATGAAATCTGGTGGTGGAAAGAGTCCTCCGAGATTCGATATTGTCATCCATGATTGCTTTTCTGGTGGCGGCGTGCCACAGCATTTGTTCTCCGTGGAATTTTGGAATGATTTAAAGTCCATCTTGAACCCAGATGGGGTGATCGCTGTGGTAAGGCAAATTTTGAAGTATGTCATATTTCTTCCCTGACTGGACTTGGTCGAACAGAACTTCGCGGGGACACTTGGGTCACATTCGACTCGAGCCGTAGTCACCACGCTTTTGAGGGTATTCAAGCAATGTCGGGTCTTCCATGAGTTACCGACACCGATCTCAGAAGATCAGCTCTTCACTGAGTTTCTCAACATGGTAAGCCATGATCTTGGCCCTTTACACGGTGCTCATGATCGCAACAGGTTTTCTTTTGTTCATCATCATCTTTTCCCCTTGGATTTCGTCCACCTGTGGACGCAGATTACCTCAATTCTTACCTCCGCCTCCATGTGCTGTCAAATCTGGACAAGAGGGAGGTTCTGATCTCCCAACTCAAGGGCAATAGTGTGTGGTCGCAGGATACCGAGGACAAATATGTGCTGACCGACGTGAATAACACACTGAACGCGTGGCAGAGTGAGGAGGCATCGGACCATTGGAAGAGTAAGTCTACCCTTGCTACCCAATGCCTTAACTCATTTGGGCAGTCATGAGGAAGGTATTGCCAGACATTGTCTGGGAGACTTATTAGTATTCGTGTCCTGTTGGGCACATATCGACGCTCCGGAATGCGCTGAACCGGATAAGTATGTGGGGCCCAATTGGGGTATGCTGTTCAGGTCTCCGTCGTACTTCGATTATTCCCCGTTGTGCTTGCTGGCGATCTGAAATATCCGAAACGGCCTAGACGTATATCTCCCGATACATGTTATCCTCTGAAATTCCATGTATTATTTCTTTGCCTAGGATGACCATTGCGACATGCTTGCTCGTGTTTCCCTATTGCTAGATGTGCTAGATGACACTCCACAAGTGTTGCAGTCTATAGATTGGAGTGTATATATCGTAAGGTTCAATGCGACAATTCAATAAGTAACGATGCACCCGTCATTCGCGTGACAGCAAGATAGAGTGATGCGTGAATGTGGTCCAAATAATGCGAATGCAGCCAGGAGTTAGTAAGGTATTATTCCCTACTTCTGAACAAGCCGAGCGTATGTTGCCCACCACACGCTACTGTAGAGGCCAGGAACTTTCCTTCTCTGCGAACAACCACGGTGGGCGTCTTGGCTTCCTTTTCCTTGACGCCTAGCTCTCCTTGTGTCTCTGCTCCCCACGCATACATGATACCATCTCTCGAGATCGCCATGTTATTGTGCGTTCCCACAGAAATGTAGACAATGGGGTCGCTGAGACTGTCAAAGTGGACCAGCAGAGGCTCGACCACAAAGTCTTTGTTGGAACGTGACTTGTATTTTTCATCGTCTTCTCTTTGACCGAGCTGGCCGCTGTCGCACCGGCCACAAGCATATACCTTTCCAGCAGCTGTCAAGAACAGAGTATGGTGTTCTCCACCGGCGATCTGAATGACAGAATCTCCTTTGAGTGCCACCTTGGAGAGCGACTCGATTTTCTTTGGTGATTGATGAATTTCGTCCGAGACATTGAGTCCAGTTTGGCCCATCGAGTTGAGACCCCAACCCCACACCTCGCCGGACTCATCGACAGCAAAAGAACAATAGTTGCCTGCGCCAATGACAACTGCCCGATTGGACCGGGAACCAAGGGCTATTTTTTCGGGAACGGTTCCGTGGATTTTACGGCGATCGATAATTTTGCGACCAAGCTGGCCATGCTCACCAGCACCCCAAGCGTAAACATTGCCGTGGGTCGTCAACACCAGTAAATGGTTGTTCCCAGCAACGACGGATACAGACTTCTCGAAATCACCCGCCTTGTGAGAGAGATGAAGAATGGGTACAGGTGAGAATTCATGTCTGGTACCGCTAGAAAACCCGAGAGATCCTTCGTTTGCCTGGGTTCATGAATGATCTGTGATCAAGCGAAAGAAGGAAAACACTTACACGAAAGGATCCCCAAGCGCGGAGTTCACCCTCAGAACTGATAGCGGCAGATACACTGTCCCCTGCGGCGATGCGCACAGCACGGAAGTTTTCATCCACCAAGGATTGTAGTGGATAAGGATAAGAGGTGACGGCGTCGATATCAAGGAAGGTGCCTGGGTTATCGGGATCAGGGACATCTTTTGTGACACGGCCCAATGCGGCATCATCGTTGACTCCACATGACCAGACCTTGGCGGGATGAATGAGTACACGACCAGAGCACGAACGAGAAATGACGTACAGCGCCCTTCTCGTCGATGAAAAGGGTATGCAGCCCCCCGGCTGCGACAGCCTCGAGGCCAGCGTCTTCAGATCCAAACTTGCCTTCTCTTATTTTTTCGTCGACCCACGTATTCCGCTTGGGAAAGGAGAACTCGCCCAAAAGGTCCGGGCCCATTCCAAACTGACCAAAGTTACCCGCACCCCACACGAAGAGTTGGTTGGAGGGTCTTGTGTGAATCGGGGGTGTCGGCAGGGCGTTGAAATAGGGTTTCAACTGATGCTCCTCGGTCACAGTCGGTAAGCCATTTAAAGTTGGCTTTCTACCGAGTTTCTTGACGGACTGGGTTTTTTTCAATGCAGCTGGTTTTCCGTCCTCTGTGTCGGACTGTACACCTCTCGAGCGGGCACGTTTTCGAGGAGGCGACTCACGTACGGGCGAGGATGCGCGCTTGGATGACCGACTGGTAGTTCTAGCGAGCGGTTTTGTGGGTTTGGCTGTTGCATCTTTTGCGGTGCCATTGGTGGTTGTAGGGAGAGGAGCTGCTCTGGCGGGGACTGTCCCTGCTGAGCCGACAGAGGCTGCACGAGTGGATCGCCTGAGGGGAGGCTGGGTGGCCATGACGGAGAGGTGGAAAGAACCAGACCGCTAAGCGAGCATCCTAATTTTCACGTGACCCATCGCGTTTGTGGCGCTCACAAACACAGCCACAACTCCCGGCCATGATTCGACAACACTACAAGTTGGTAGCATCACGAATTCCAAGGGAACGGTACATGTGCCCCATACAAGTATACAGCTGACCAACATTATGCTAGGTTCACTGTTCGCAACCCGGCGACCGGTCAGGTACTGTGCTCGTGCGTCTCCCTTCTCTTCATAGCAGGTCACCGCTCATGTAAAAATAGTGTAGACGCTGCTACCGATGAAGATGTGGATACATCTGTGGTTCGCGCTCATGACGCATATGAGTCAGGTGTATGGTCCAGGACACCTGTTCTGACCCGTGCCACCGTTCTCTCGCGCCTCGCTCAATTACTTGAAGAACACACCCCAGCCATGGCAAATATAGAGACCCTGCAGACAGGAAGGGCTATTAGAGAGATGACTGCTCAAATTGGTCGTTTGCCAGATTGGCTGTCCGTCTGTCTTTCCGTGGGATAGTCAGTCACAACTCAACCAATGATGCAGACGCTATTATTCCGCTCTGCTGAGAACACACCAGGGATTCGTGGCACCGACGCAGGGAAAATTGTTCAATTTTGTGCGTCGTGTTCCGCTGGGTGTTGTTGCGCAAATTACTGTGAGATCTTCCAACACACCTCCCAAGCACTCACCAGAATGGGATGAGATTAGCCTTTTAACCATCCATTGCTCATTGCTGTAAAGAAGATTGCCCCTGCGTTGGCCGCCGGCAATAGCGTCATCGTCAAACCGTCAGAGGTAATGTTCTCAGCGCTCAGGCTTCGTCACTAGTAATAGTTGTATGACAGCTTGCACCAATTTCGTTGCTCGAATTCTCTGACCTGGTACAAGAAGCAGGAGGTGGGCGACGAGTGCAGTTTTCCTCAGATGACGACCAACCATGACGTAGTGCCCGACAACGTGTTCACGGTGCTTCCTGGCTATGGGCATACCACGGGAAAGCAACTTGCATCTCACCCGCGCGTTCGGAAAGTAGATATAACAGTAAGCGGTCGAGTCAACTATTCACGTTTCAGATCAGAAACTCTTATTCGAGGCTGGGATACAAACTGGACGTGCTTTGGGTGCCGTCGTCGGTGCCAATTTGGCCGCGTTCACCGCAGAGCTCAGTGGCAAAGTGAACTTTTTGGTGACTGATGACATCTCTGGCTAATCTCATGACCAGGCTCCAATCGTCGTGTTTGACGATGCAGACCTTTCCTCTGCAGTAAATGGTGTGGCTTTTGCATCATTCATCGCTTCCGGACAGACCTGTGTCTCGGGAACTCGGATAATTGTTCAAGAAAGGATATACAATGACTTTATGCAAGTATTTCTTGACAAGGTCGAAAGAATACGGCTGCGTATGGGGAACCGTACGTGCTGTTCCCTGATTGACTATCGAACAAGACAGCCAACCGCTAGTTTTTCTCAGCTTCAAACCCGGAATCGTCAATGGGATCCGTCATTTCCCATAAGCACCTTGAGCGGATTGAACGGATGATCGAAAGTCGCCAGAGCGGGAAAATCGTTGCTGGCGGAGAACGAATGACTGAGACGTCGGTGCTTGATGGTTTTGACTTCTCCGGGGGAAGCTTCTATCCTCCAACGGTCATTACAGACGTGGACACAAAGGACGAAATTTGGCAAGAAGAAATATTTGGGCCTGTCGTCGTGGTCAGCAAGTTTTCTGTAAGCACCGACTCGAGTATTTTATGTGGTTGACATATTGATCCCCTGTAGGGAGAGGAGGAAGGTGTGGCGCTCGCCAACGCATGCAAGTATGGTTTAGGTGCGGGAATATGGACTGCTGATCTGTCAAGGGCGCACCGTGTCGCGGACGCGATTGAGGCGGGTCTTGTTTGGGTGAATACACATCACCGCAATGATCCCAGCTCTCCTTGGTACGTGTCTGTGCCAAAGAAGCACGTCTATATATAAAACACGCTGCTTGCAGGGGCGGGATGAAAGAGAGCGGATTTGGTCGAGAAAATGGATATGAAGCATTCGAAGCATGTAAGAACATGCATTCGAAAGCTGGGCATGACTAACAGGGATGTTCTATAGATACGCAGAGCAAATCTGTCATTTTCAACACGGCGACTGCGGCGGAATCTCGTATCGCCGACGACTGGTTCGCCGACGGCGGCGATGTAAAGCGATATGGCTGACCATTGCATTGCTAAATATCGTGATATCCAATAGAAATACAGGCTAGTATTACCAGGTTGGTCACCCCGTCGACTTGACTGCTTCCTTGTGACTAGGCTGTTACGAGGAACATGAACAGATTGTCGTAGCATCATGGGACAAGAGATATACCTCGGTAAGCTCGACTGGCGGTTCGTCGACGAAGTCTGGTACTTTGTTGAGGTCCGCAAGATACGACGTTCCTTCCTCCTCTTCCTCGAACTGCAATGCATCAAGCTCTGCGAAAACTTTAAGTGACAGGAAATGTGACGGGGGAAATGAACTTGCCGGCTTCCAGATCTGCTTCATCCAGTTCGTCAGGCACTGCATAAGATCTCCCAAGAGATTCCTGTATCTCGTTTGCCTGTTCCAACAGCTCTTCCATATCATAATGCATATTCTACCATACAATTAATCCCCAAACAGTCATGCAGGTACGACACACGACGAACCTCTATCTTGTCGATATCGATCTTGCCGTACTGTTTCTTCATTTCCTTGTTCGCGAGCTTCATCGCGTCCACCGTGGCCATCGTGTTTCTCAAGTTCTCCGTCGTGATCGCGGCGGACTCCATGTTGAACGTCTGTTGTGAGAGCTGAGCGAGCTGGCCTTCGTACATCTTCCTTTGTCGAAGGACACGAAGGGCGCGTTGTTCGATCGCTTTCTGGTATAGGACGTGAGCAGAGCAAGTGCGCAGTCGACTGCTCGTTACCTTGCCAGGCCCGTTGCGGAGCTTGCTCATCTGTTCCTTGTATCGCATCAACTCCCCGTCGAGTTTCTTGATATTAACCTCAATGGAGGCTATCCGTGCATCCGTCTGGGTACGATCGGTGGGACTGTCCGGAGACGTTGGGAACGACCTACGGTATTGATTGCATCCTGGAGTGTCGGCTTGTGCTTCTTGGCGGTGGTTGTGCCAAATATCCGGTTCATGACGATGAGACACAGATGTGGTTCAACGGTTGTACCAGGGCTTGTAACTACCCTGTCTCGTCCGAGTCCACTGGATTAGTCACGACATCAATTGTCGACAGCGGTGGATCTATTGCTTGCTAACTCTAATCGTACATACTCTAACAAGTCAACTCTTGCCAGTTAGACAGGTCTCAAGAAAGGAATCCTCTCACGGCTCCCCCGACGTTTAGGACATCAAGCCTGCGAAGAGATTGTTATAGTCAGTGATCAATGCTCAAACACCCAACGATCATGTTTCATTGGGCAATAGCAACCCGAAGCACATTCTCAGGAAGCGGGGAGACGTTCCGGTATACCATGAACTGGATCAATCCGGATGCGGGGCACATGCCCAGCAAGCGCCTCGGTATATATTGGTTCGTCTGGACAATACTCTCAAACTTTTCTCCCTCTTCCCACTCCCTGCTCGGTGAAACAGGCAAAGAAACACTCACAAGAAAGTGTCGTGTCCCCAGACACCACCAAGTTCAAAGTAGCTGACCTGGGTATTACCCGCCATTCGAAGAGCATCGACGAGTTCGCGCTGTTGTTCGACTGGGAAAAGGATATCGCTTTGTACACCTAGAACGAGGGCTGGTGTGGATGCAAGCGGACCAAGACCTTTGGCCAGTTCAGGCAAGTGTGGGGCTTGGTTGGCCGGAGGTGGATGGGACTTGGAGTGGGAGGTTGCCGCCGAAGGGACGGGTGAGGAGGGACGAGAGGTGGGTGCGTTAGGATGCATGCCGAGTTGTTCAAGGGCGGGAAGCGTGAGGTCAAAGAGGTCCATCGCCTTTGAGACGTAAAGAAGGGAGTTGGCATCGTACTTCAAACAAAACTGTTCTCCCTAACAAGAAAGGTGAGCCGTGAGAACTCTCAGGGGATTCTTGCCAGAAATGCACCTGATGGTCAAGATAGGTTTCGATGAGAAAATCTGGACATAGAGTGGGGATCCTAGATTGGTCATGTGGAGACCCATCGGAAGAGATATCTTCCTGCCGCAACTTACGGCCGAAGCGCAAGTCCCACTCAGGACCTGAACGGTAAGTGATGGTGGCGATTTCTGATATGACCGATAAGCTTAGGTAATTGTAGGTGGACAAGATACTAACGACGGGCGAGTTTCATTCCAGTGTGGGGGGGTGATGCATCATAATAAAAGCCATTGTTCCAGTTGGGGTCAGCCATGAGGACTGGGAGAAGTTAGGATTTGGAGTGGACTGTGGATGACGGTACGGACCACTTCTCTGTGCATGACGCATTGCTATGCTGCCCGGAGTGCTTCTTGCAGTGCCACTAATGCTCACGATTTTGCGGACACGATCGGGGAAGAGCCACCCAGCGGCGAGGCTCTGCATTGCGCCCATGGAAGAGCCGACACTGGCATATACATGATCGATGTCGAGTGAGTCGAGTAACTTGAACTGAGCCTTGACCATGTCAAATATGGAGATGATTGGAAAGCGGGTGGCGAAGCGTTGTCCCGTCTGTGGATCGAAGGAGGATGGGCCTGTGGAGCCATAGCATCCGCCAAGGACGTTTGTGCAGATGACGAAGAACTGGTTGGTGTCCAAAGCCTTGCCTGGGCCGATGAATTTCTCCCACCAGCCGGGGGCTGGGTTGGAGGGTGTGGCTGCCGCATGGGAGGAGGCAGACAAGCCGGTGTGGAGAAGAATGACATTGTCTCTGGAGGGTGAAAGGGTGCCCCAGGACTCGTAGGCGAGGTCAAAGGAAGGCAAGCGGGCGGAGTAGGTGAGGGGGAACGGGTGTGGGTGACGATAGACGCTGTAAGAGAGTGGACTCGGCCGGGCGTAGGGGGGTTCTGGGCCAGAGTCGGAGGGGGAGAGGCGAATGCGGGACTCCCTCTCGGCGTGGGCTTCAACGCAGGGGAAGGAGGGCGGCGTCGGGCGGGCGACGGCGGCGCACGAAGTGGAAAGCCACCTGAGCTGGCGTGTTGGGCGCAACATTATCGGAGGGCCGCATCTCTGCTTGCTTGCACAATGTATATCACGAATGACGCAATCGCCGTGACCCCCTTGAGTGACCCCCCGTCAGTGACCCCCCCGTCAGTGACCCCCCGTTCAATGCCTCCAACCAACCAACCTGACGTTGTATAAATCGACGAGTATGATTGCACCTCATTCTAGGGGTGAAAGCAAGGTGTGTCCATTGGCATCATCACCAGCCTCATGCCAAACTTCCTCCTCCAGTTCAAAGCCTTCTTTCGCCCCCGCTCTCGTTCACGTTCACGCCCACAAGACAACCCCGACCCCATGGTCATTCGTCGCACACACAACGACGCCATTGTCGTTCCCCCTTCCAGCTACCCAAAATCATCCGTCCGTTCCCAAAACCGTCCAATCTCTTCCACGACAACCGCCACTCACTCCACGATCACACCCCTCCCGTCCGATACCAGGCTGAACAGCGCGCGTCATGCCTACGCATTCCACCCTCAGAGCACCCATTCGAATACCTCCCTCCGAGACATCGACTACGCCAACGACTCCGGTGCACATGACCTCCATGATCACCAATTCCCTTCCTCCGAAATATTACCCCCTCCCACGAAACCGAGCTCGCTTTTGCACTCTCTTTTTGGTATATCCTTCTCCCGCAAACCCTCTCCATCGATGTCTACCCCACAGCAATCAACCTCGTCATCCATCAGGAAAGGCTCCACGTCCACAGCTGCGTCAGAACCCACCAAGTCTTCTCGCAAGCGCTCCTTCAGATTAACATCT
Organism: Tubosaeta aff. heterosetosa; assembly: GCA_038094375.1. Classification (NCBI taxonomy): domain Eukaryota; kingdom Fungi; phylum Basidiomycota; class Agaricomycetes; order Boletales; family Boletaceae; genus Tubosaeta; species Tubosaeta aff. heterosetosa. Next base: position 121,989 of record JBBPUC010000003.1, read on the forward strand.
CGCCCTTCCACACCAAAGTCCGTCGACGAGACGTCTTCTTCCAAATCACGCCTTGGCATACCCGTCCCATCGAGCCCCTTGCCTTTGTCTGCCAGCCCTCGTCGTCGATCCTTCGGTCTCGGCAGCTCTCAGCGCAGCACTCCAAAATCGTCCACCAGTCATTTGCCCCTCTCGCATGCACAAGTCCCCCAATCTACTCGGTCACATGCCCGAAGACACTCGGTCGGTTCTGAGCGCCCGCCCCATGACAGCGCAGTTGCCCTTTCCGAAGAGTCCTCGCACAAGGGTCTCCATAAATCTCCACTTGCTGTACCCAACGGCGGAATTCGGATCAAGGGCAAGGAAAGAGAAAAACCCCTTCCCGAATGTCCGTCCATCGATTTCGCATCGCAATCTCTTCCCACAGATCCTTCGCCGATATCTCAAAATCTTTCCGCAGCTCATCCCACATTCTCACATTTGCATACAGTAGATTCGGTTTCTTCGGAAGATAACGAACGCTCATCTCTTCTCGTTCCACATCGGTTACCCATGATACCTCGCATCATTCACACCCCACCAACCCCACAACGGCCAGGAGAAGGGGTCGATTCCGCCATAAAACCCGGTATAAAGTCGCCTGCATGTGTTTCTAGCAAGACTGGGATCGCCAAACCAAAGACTGTCACTATAGCTCACCAAGAGCAAGTCCTTGTCTCGAGCTCTCAGTCATACGCAGACACGCAACACAGGGTCCCGCCCAAGGGGCGTTTCACTCCCCGAATATTCAGCGGCAAAGATTTGCCTAAAATAAAGGATGGCAATGTCCAACAGTCGCGCGGGAGAACGCCTGCTCGTTCTTCTGACGGTCCTGCACCTGGCTCCAACGCCGCCAGCCTTGCACGTAACATGACAAATCACCGGAGCAAACTTGGGAGTTTTGACTTTGAACGCCCAGTTTCCGCGCTCAACAGGAGCAGTTCTACTGTCGATCGACATGGGCAGCTTGTCTCCAGAGACAACTCGCCCTATTCAAAATCTAATTTTCACTCATTGGAGCGGACTACCTCGGAAGACTCGACTCAGGGTGCAAAGTTGCGCTCGGTTGTGCATCAATCTGACCAAGCAGAGCTATCTCAAATAAAGCCGGTTCATACAGGTGAAACGTCTGTTATATCATTCTCATCTGTGTCTGTGCAAACAATGTCGACCGGCAAGGGCATGGGGAGTAGTGCACCACCAGGACAATCCTCTAGTTGGGGTCGCGCGTCGGGGAGGCGCGTATTACGCACTTCGCACGGAACTTTTGCATTTGAACATCCTTTTTCGGCACCTAGCTCTCCGAACCCTCAAAACCCCAGTCTACCATCGGTTCAAAACGACGGACAATTGTCCAGCGCACTTCAATCCAAATCGACGAGTCCGCTACATACCATCTTCGATACCCGAGCGAAGCATTCGCGTGGACAAAGTTATAATACCGTGGAAAGCGTTGGACTGGGTCATCCGAAACGTACTGAACGTAAACCAAAGGGCAAGGGACGATCCCTTGATCTTGGTTTGGGACTTACTTGGGCACCTTCGCGTGTACGCGAGGAGGTTCTTATGCCAGGACTAATCCTGGAAAAGGCGAAGCTGGAAAAAAACAAGGCAAAAGGGTCAGACGTCACCAAGGTGTTTGAAAGTATTCTATCCGAGGCCCGATTCGAGACTTTCAAAGAGTGTAAGGACCCTTGTTCAACCTGACACCTCACCGACCTAATGTGCAATACGATGCTCAGATGTTCACCGCTTTGATGCACATATTATTCCGCTTGACGGCCCTTTGGGGCTACTCTCCCGAGTTGAAAATCTCCTTGCCGAATCTGGCCTTAGCGAACGAGAGAGAAACAAACTCATGTCCGACTTCAACATCCTTGTTGAAAATCACAGTGGGTGATGTTCATGAAATCGTTGATGACCTCGTGTGCGCACATATCGCTCTTGTTTTTTTGCTCTTGGGTCTGGGTAAATTTTCGCTATCTAACACTCGTCTGTCCGTGTTTCACCGTACTTGTATCGCTGTTTTATTGCTTGTTTTACCTTTTAGTAGCAAGCCACGTCACTCGTTATTTCGACCGTACCTGTATAGCCGGCCAGCCTGGAGCTTTACCTCGTTTAATGTTACTTCTTGTGGTGGGGTGTGTCAATAAAGTGGGCTAGAGAGTACATGGCGTCCAGTGTGACTATGTTGAAGGTCGGAGAGCTCTTAGTCTTTCTACTAATTTGTCATCCTCCTCGCGGACAGTCTCGCCCTTGGGTAAGTCGAGGACAACGCCAGAGAGATCCTTGGCAGCGAGATCATGTTGTAGCTCAATGTTTGCCTCTTCTGCTGTCTGCCGCATGAGCTGATCTATTTGATCTTGCGGCGTAGAGACAGCAGTCGTGCTAGACATGGCATCTTCCATGTAGGACGTCTGCACATCGAGATCAGAGAACTGTGCCTCGAATTTGTCCATCACAAGCGAGATCTTGGACATGGTGAATAATTGTCTAAACATGACCTGCTTGACGCACCTTTTCCAAGTTCATGCTTTCCATGGCTCTGTCCATCCCTTTGACTACGGATGTCATACTGCCCGTCACCTGTCTCATTGTAACCGCAGTCTCCACCCTACTCGCGACTGCGTCAATGCGGCTTGCCAGGCGAAGCAGATTCAAGGACTCTGATTTCTTCCGGATGGCGTTGGAAGCATATATCCGTGCGCCGTCATTATTGCCTTGTTGGAGCGCCTGCCGCACCACGGCTAGTTAGAGACGGATGAATGCTTGATTGTACAGACCTTTTTCAGCCTCGCCTTTTCTGCTATCTCATCTTTCTGAGCCTTCTTCGCCTGCCTGTTTAACGTCTTGGCAGTGAACTGTGTGGCATGGTATCAGGGTGGATCTAGTAGTCACGATGGCGGGCGAACTTTGAGTTGGAACAAGGTCTCTGTGGGGTCATTAGATGTATCAGGATCAATTTGTATGGGGCTACTGACTCTCCATGTTGCTCATGTTGGAGCGGGTAGATGGCGGTATCGTTACAAGCACAACTGCGGTCATGTGACGCCATCGTCGCTGTCTGCATTGCGGCCTCGTCATGGATCAGGAGGCGACGCCGACAGCTCACGGGGCAGAACTCGCCCTCGAGAGTGCTAACCACTCGAATAGCCACTCCCCCAACTTTCCGGTGAGTGAAAAGGCGCGTCAAGCTCATCCAGCCGAGCGTCACCACGATGTTGGCTCTATCATCGCCAGCCATCGTTCGGTAGCCACCGCGGGTTCTTTGGCTACCATAGACCGTCCTCCAGACGAGGAAGAAGATTTACCCCCTGCTAAAATATATCGCCCGTGTTCCATACACGTCCTCGCCCTCCTCATGCCTGCTTCCATATTCGGCGTGCTCGCCAGACTTGGTCTGCAGGCATTGGTGACATACGATGGACAGAGTATCTTTCCGTTGGCCTATGCCCAGGCAGTTGGTTGCTTCATTATGGGGGTTGCTTTAGGCATGAAAGCCTCCTTTGGCAACTTGTGAGCACTTTCCATGTCCGTCACGGCCACTTATTCAACCTCCTCAAGTTATGGGCCCCTGTATACAGCCGTGACGACCGGTCAGATCGGCTACGCTTTTATGGATCACGTTCTCTTGCTGACTTGTAACTGTTTCATAGGCTTTTGTGGTTCTCTGACCACGTTCTCCGGCTGGCAGGTAGACGTATTCGATTCCTGGATCAACTCCGGGCAGTTTCATAGGACAGGACTCGATGATGTAAGTCCTTTTACTTGTGGAGCTCCCTCCCTCATGCCACGTCCGTAGTTCATTGATGGTCTTACTAAAACATGGGTTACCCTCTTGCTCTCGCTAGCCTCTCTCATGTTTGGGGTACACATCTCTGGCTCGATCTTGCCGTTCCTTCCGGTCCTGAAGTCGCCGAGGAGACGTGTGCGCTACTGCATCACCTTCTTATCTATCTTGACCTACGTCGCCACCCTGCCTGCATATTTCCGCTTGCCCGCAAATTACCGGCACCAGGCAACTGCGGCTCTCTTGTTTTCTTATCCAGGAACACTCACGAGATACCTGCTTTCAATCAATCTAAATGCGCGAATCAAGCTCTTTCCCTTGGGCACTTTTACAGCCAACGCTCTAGGAACCGCGCTTCTCGGCGTGTTCCACGTTTTGGAAGGCATGCCTTCTGTGTCCCCAAACGCATGCTCCTTACTGCAGGGGTTAGGTGATGGGTACTGTGGGTGCCTCACGACGGTGAGCACGTTTGCGGCAGAAGTCGATGCGCTAGAGGGGTGGAAAGCATCGTTTTACGTGATTCTGAGCTGGGTGGTTGGGCAACTCTTGCTGCTCGTCATCATGGGATCCTCATTCTGGGCCGGTCATGTCAGTGAGCAGTTGAGGTGCAAGTTCCGGTGATGCAGAGTACAGCGTAGTAGAGGTGGCGGAGCTTGAATTCATCTACGGTTACCCGATCGAGGCAGGCGGGTAGCCCTTGAGTCAACGCCAGCTTGATTGAGCTGTACCACCTTTCCATGTCGCGGTCCCAGGAGCAGGTCGAGGATCGGGTTCAGCTCGAAGAAGAGGCTGTGAGTGGGAATGGTGAAGTCGACGAAATTATGGACGAAGTGGACGAGGGATACAGTGAGTTAATCGGTTTATTCTGCTGCACATTGTACTCATGGCTTCATCAGCGTCTTCCACCCCCACTTCCACGCTCACGTGGATCAGCTGGTTTTGTTCTCTTCCTGGCCACGAATACTTTTGCGAAGTGTCCGAAGACTTTATCGAGGATGATTTTAACCTGACAGGCCTGAACACCATGGTGCCCTTTTGGAAGGAGGCGATGGAGATGGTGTTGGATGTCGAACCAGGTACGTTTGCCCTTGGCCCATGGGAACTTTTCATCATTTACAATGCGATGCAGACGAAGACACGTCGAAAATCCCGGATGTCTCGATCGTGGAAGCATCGGCCGAGCTTTTATACGGCCTCGTGCATCAGCGGTACATCCTGACCCGAGCGGGCCTGCAGTCCATGGTCTGTTCACACCGCGTACCTGATCGTTCATCATCTCATGTCCTTTACAGGTTGACAAGTATGAAAGCACTCAGTTTGGGGTCTGCCCGCGGGTGTACTGCATAGGATGCAACGTCGTGCCATGTGGTCGCTCCGACCTTCCCGGAATTGATACGGTCAAACTGTACTGCCCAAACTGCAATGACATTTACAGCCCCCCAAGCAGCCGCTTTCAAGGAGTTGATGGTTTGAGAACCTTGCTTTCCCGTCGTGTCCGTTGAGAGCTGACGCGTGTTTGAGGGATGTAGGGGCGTTCTTTGGTACTACCTTTGCACACTTGTTCTTCCAAAGCTACCGCGAACTTGCGCCTGCGCCGTTCTGGAAGGCGTCGTCATCGACAGAATCGTCGCTCTCTCCTGGGCGGTCTCCTGACTCTGGAAACAGCTCGCAGCGGTCACCGTTCATTAACCCCAATCCCCACGGGGGACAAAAGAGACCAGAGGGGCGTGTCTACGAACCGCGGATATATGGTTTCAAAGTAAGCGAGCGAGCAAAATCAGGACCACGTATGCAGTGGTTACGGCTAAGACCTCAGAGTCCGGAGGCGCTGGACATGGTGGACTGGCGAGGACGTTGGATAGATGACGAGGAGTATAGGGACGTCAATGAAGAGGATCTGGAGGAGGGTGATAAACAAATGGAAGACTTTGATCCGGTAATGTTTTTTTTTTTTTGGATTTGCGGATCTTGCGCTCACACGCGGCATGACAGGATATTGTAGAGGATGACGACGACGAAGAGGAGGAGGAAGAAGAGGAAGAAGGCGTTGCACGGAGGCACCACATCCGAGGTGAGCAATTCGTCGATTTATTGCGGCCACCCACACCGATCCACCTTCCATCTTCTGCGCGTACATCCCCCACTTCTGGTTCGGTGTCAAAGGGTCCCGATGACATTGCTGCAGGCATGAATGGCATGGGGAGGGTGAGGGCTGTTAGAAGGTGATGCACATTCTATTATCTGAGCAAAACTAGTTCGTTAGAGTACGACTTGAGTGCGAGGGCGGATTTAGGGGTACTACCAGAATTGGAATCCCCGGAGCGTGGAATAAAACTGTATAGCTGCAAGCCACTATCACAGCCACGGCTTAGCACTCTCCTACTAAAACACCCTCAAGACCATGGCCCGCACCAGTGAGTTTGAGAGCGAGACTCGAGGGAAACGGCTGATTTCGCTGTCGATTAGACCTTCGCTATGGCCCTAACAAGGGCCACCCCACCACATCTCTTCCCAAAGTCTCTCGTCCGAGTCATCGGAAAGGCGTGCAGTCTACGAAAAACAAGTTTGTGCGATCCGTGGTCCGTGAGGTCGCGGGATTCTCTCCATACGAACGGCGAGTACTGGAATTGCTGAGAAACTCCAAGGTGCGGTGTCACGATCGCATGGTGACTCACGCGTGTTCACAATGGCTCGCAGGACAAGAAGGCGCGCAAGCTAACCAAGAAACGGGTAAGTTTGGGGTGAATATGATGACTGATGTGCTGACAGAGTCTAGCTTGGTACGCTTTTGCGATCGAAACGTAAACTGGAGGAGCTCGGAGCAGTCATCCAGGAGAGTCGGCGGGCGCACTAGTAAAAGACTATGCGAATGTGATTACGTGGCTTTGTCATGCTTACTCATTGTGCGTGTGTCGGCCGGCGTACGGCGTGAGAGGTGAATGTGCCGAGAAGCTGAGTCAGATTGCGAAGATGCCGATTACGTTGGCAGTCCGATTTTTGATGCGAATTTGGGTCGACACAGGTCTGTCGTCGCCTCATATTAGAATACCCAGCTTGTCATGGCCTTGGTCGTTCCCCCTCCTAGTAATCGCAGTCGTGCTTCTTCCACGTGCGTACGTCCCGCCCTCTCCATAAACACTCTCGGAAGGCGTCGCTCGTCGTCGCTCGTCCTTCCTGGCCAGCAGCCCGACACCGAGGTTACCGCAGTCCTGCACCGCCCTCCATCTCCTTCCTCCCAGCCCCCCATGCTCTCGGTTATAGCTGCAAAGTGTCTGGAGCTCCTTCACCTCCCAAAGCTCCACCCTTTTGTCTCTTCAAGCCCCTCATCACCGCACTCACCCAGCGATGTTGACCTCGTCCTTCCTCTTTCAGCTTCATCACAATCCACGTTTGGTGACGTCCTAAACGAGAAAGACGCCAGCTCATATCGTTGGCGGCCATTTCACCCTTCGGTCAGTCACTGTTCTCCTCAGTCTTGTGCCTTCAACTCATCCCCTCCAGGCGCATGCGCCAATCCTATTTGTCATGCTTCTCTTCCCCCTTTCTACCTTGTTTGTGTTTTTATCGCTTTACTCCCTTCCCATCTCGGTCACGTGGCCACGAACACTTGCCGAACTCGCCGAGCTTGGTAGAGAACTCCAAAAGTACTCTCAGCTTGGTCCTGGGCCATTTGCACATGTCATTGGCGTGCTTTCTGTCACTGCGGCTTGGAAACATGCCTGGTCCATACCTGGTAGCGTCATTTGGGTCCGTTGCAAAAACATATGTTTTGTTATCCAACTCGTGACTCATTCGGTTCACAGAATGTGCTCGCTGGTGCACTGTTTCACCCCCTATTAGCCACCTTGTTGTTGACGTTTTTGACGACCGTCGGATCGGTGATCGCCACTGCTCTCAGTGCACCTCTAGCTCCAACTCTTAGTCGTTTTTTCCCGCGGGCTTTGGATATGACCCGAAGTGCTTTAGAAGGCGAGACGGATTTGGCCGCCGGGTCGGCATCGCGATCGCCCGCTTGGGTTCGTTTGTCGATATTGCGCCTCATTGGGGTTGTACCCTGGTCGGGAATTAATATTGCGTGCGGTGTCTGTGGTGTGCCGTTGACCGATTGCTTTTTGGGTGCCTTCATTGGCGGTCTTCCGTGGACAGCTGTCACGTGTCAAGTATGTGTCCCGCTGTCATCGGTCCTTTGCGTGTCTCATTCTTACTAGATCGGTGACATTCTTCAAACAGTCGCATCGGCTCCCTCACCAGGGCATCAGACTGTTTCTTCCCTGCTCACTTCTCCCGATATCATCCTGAAGCTCGTGTGTTTGTCATTTTTGTCCCTGGCACCTATTCTGGGAAGAGAGAGGCTACGTGCTCTTATATCAAAGAAATCTGTCTCTTCGTCGCACTCCGTCGGAAACGAACGTTTGTCCCGATGGGTGCGTGACTGGAAGACGAAGATGCAAACACATTCTCGGTCACACGCTCAGGATATGAAAAGGCTTGATGATCGCGACCAAGAAAAGCCATCGTTGCCTTAATGATGGATGATTTTTTCCCTGCTCTGGGCCTCTGCTGATTTATTTACCGGCAACTTACGCTCTGATTTCCCGTAATGTCACGCATGATCTTCTCACGCACCCCGGAACACTTGGTGCCCCTTTCTCATCTCATCGCTCACGACCAAAAGATACCCCTTAATACGTGATTACCCACCGATCCTGCCCTGCACTCCACTTGATCTTGAATCGGACTGATCCTTCTTGATGTTACACCATCCAATGATTTATATGCTCATATACTTATACACACGTTTTCTGCCTTCGTGCACTGATCTCTCGAGCCAATGTATACAACTGTGATTCTCTGCGATCATACTGAAGTGCTGTGAGTTGTGGCCCGAGATTGGCAAGCGGTGCTGCGTAGTGGAACGGTTTCATTCTACAGAACATTCCATATCTGGAACCACCTACTCTGACTTCTCAACTCAAGGCAATGCTCGATCTCAGTCACAGGGTTGCCCGCAAGCGCTAAACTGGACTAGGGTTGATTAGGAATTACAGTTTGCGCATCACTGTTCGCTTATCAGAAAACATAATGCAGTCGAGCACCAGACTTGAACTACCGTATGTATGTTGCCATGGTTGTGACGTAGTCGAGACGGATGCCCGCTCTATTCTCAAAGGTACGCATTTGTCGTGATCATGGACCACCTTGCGGCTGTTCGCAAGCACCGCTCATTTATGGAAAACATGAGGTGCGTCGTGCCGTCCCATTCATGAGCATCCTGCTCCCAACGTGGCTGTTGAGCTCAAGGTTTCCTCAATGACTACCGCTTGCGTACAGCTTCAAGCATGCCCCACCCCTTCCCTATATGACCCTACCCGCGTCTTTCCGTTCATTCCTCACTTATAATACACCGTCTTCTCATTTCTGACTACCCAGCTGCGCTCCCAGCAAACAAGTCCTCCCGCACCAAACTAGCGGCCTCTAGTTTGGCGTCCCGTCCTGCCATTACATCCTGTCCTTGACTTCGCTACTCATGTCCCAAGCGGACCCCGTACGCTCAATGAGCCACAGAAAACCAGTCCCAAAATTCATCCCCTCTCCGCCCCCCTCTCCGCCCTCATCTCCAGGGGCACCTTTCAGGCAAATATCACTCTCCTCAATTTCATCACCCTCCCCTATACAAGGCGACAGGCCACCGGTGAGGGCCCTGTATACTTTGAGAGAATGGTGCTTACACCAATCCGAGTAGCTTCCGAACGACTGGAAAGATGTGATTGGCAGGGCGGTTTCCAGAGAGCGGCGGTCAACACTGCCGACCATTAACACTGTAGTTGATTTTTCGACCCATGAAGGACCTTCAACTGACCTCGATGGCGAAGCAGAGCCATTGCGGCAGTCTCCGGCCAGCATGGTGGGCGGCAATGCTCAGCAAAATTAACAATCCGGCAATGCTCACATAGTCACAGGAGATGGAGACGTCCAGGAGCTACACGTTTGCTCCACCTTCCCCATCTGAGAGCTACGACGGAGATCCGTTATCTCGCCCTCATTCTCCCACACCCTGGGCACGTCCAGGGGGCAAACGCAAGCCACAAGCAGTAAGTGACTTGTACAGGTGAGATAAGGATTAGGATTCCAACTGTTTGAGTAGGAATATCGTCCACCAACACCACCGCTTCCGCGTCAAAAATCGCGGTCAGCTGAGTCTATTTCGCAAAGTGACTCACCGGTGGCGCCAACGCGAATTGTGTGCCCCACTCTTCCCTGTCTTGTCTTGCTACTTATTTATTTTTGTCACAGTCGCGTCACTCTCCACCATTACCTGCCCCACCATTACCCTCTCCGCCATTGCCCTCCCCGCCTCTCCCTCCCCCGCCGCTGCCGACGCCACCACGTGTTTCTCGGCCGTTACCCGAAATCCCAGTGCAGGATGTCACCGTTTCTGAAACACGCGAGCTTAAGCCTACGATGCCCGTAGTCAGACCCGAGGGCCTGCGACCCCCTCTTGGTCCGCGTAAGCTCCCTACCCCTCCATCGTCGCTATCGAGTCATGTTAGGGCGCCATCTAATGATTATCCTTCTACACTGGCTTCAAGTTACACACCCGCGCGTACAGCTCCGCCGTCAGTGTACTCTGAGAAAATTCCAGAGTCTATTCCCCGTACTGGCTATGGGGTGATCAAGCTGGAACCTCCCAGAAGCGAGGGTACTCCTGAGCGTGTGCGACCCAGGATTGAGGTGTCACCGCCCATGATTCCACAAAACTTGAAGCCCAGAACACTTCGACGAGCGCTGGCGCGGGGGCTGCAACGTATTGGAGCGCTGGTCGTATCCGCATTTCTGTGTCGGTGACACGCATTGCTAGTAGACTTTTTGCATGGGACTATGAAGCTAGATTGTATCAGAGCATAATACTGTATTTTGACCACACTTGCGAGCTGAGAGGACAAAGGCAAGGACGGGGGTGTAGTTATTTACATAAACTATGGTCAGGTTTCGTAGTCTAGGCTAGCGTTTGCCATGTGGAAGTAATAACTCGGTAGTAAGCAGTCGCAAACAATATTGTAGACGAACCTCGTTGAAGCAGCACCCCGCCCGACGATGCCCTTTTGATATTTCCTGCATTTCAGACTGCGATTGATAGTCCAGAATCGCAGGTTCGACCATTCATTCCATGTCGGAGGCCCTATGTTCGTCGCGCCCCAAACCTACAGGGCATGAAATTTACGACGGATGTCTGTCTGGCGTTCGGGATCGTCCACTCATTCCACGACTTAGGTCTGACTCTCTATTACCTTATTCTGTCCCCCACCGCCTCCTCGAGTTCCGGGAGCAAGAGGGAGAAGAACTTCGGGAACGGAGACTCCGTGATCTTTGGCGCCGCCTGCCCCGTACGCACCTTCAGGGCTCGGAAGCCGCGGCCACGCCTGGGATCTCCTTTGGCGAGCCATTAACGCCGGAAAAGGAAGAGAACATGCGGAGAGTCTATGAAGACGAGCTATTGCGGCAGTGTGGTGGCCATATCTCCAGTCAAAGGCCGACCCACATACCCTGGCCGGACTTCCGGCAATACGCGGAAACAAAGGAGGCTGGTCAGTGACGGTCGAGAATTGAATCGCATTGCTGTCCCTCATGGATTCTTGTTAGAACTGTGGTGCATCTTCCACGATGAGCTCGATCTGGACAGAAACGGCCATCTAGACTCGGAGGAACTCCGAATCGCGTTCAAGAATGCCGGTAGGTCGCCTCGACGACACGTTGTCCCGGTATTCAATGCGTCTCCAGGGATTACCCTCGAGCCCACCGCCTTGACGGACTTTGTCACATTTTTGACACAATCACCCCACTCACATGTTATCAAATTTCCACAGTTTCGAGATTTCCTATTACTTCTCCCTCGCCGGGCATCAACCTCCGAGATCTACCGCTATTACCAGGCAAGGAGGCTTGTGGGAGACGACAGGACGACGGAACCCTCCGACCTACTCTTGTACTCTCATGAATTCCCTCGTCGCATGCAAGGTGATGTCAGCCTAAGCGCTAGAGACACCCCTGCATCCATGGCGTCGTCACACGCCCCTGCGGCACAGCTGGCCTCCGCGAGTCACGAAGGGGACCTCGAGGATGAGCCGGAGGAACATCATGATTGGTTCCATGGCCACACCGCAGTCATGTTCCTCCTGGCAGGCGGTATAGCGGGTGCAGGTGAGGCGTTCCTTACCCAGACGACGTCTCCTGACCTTTTCCCTTTTCGGACAGTTTCGAGGACGTGTACCGCGCCGTTTGACCGTCTCAAGGTTTTCTTGATTACGCGTGCACCTGAGATGGGAGGGACTTTTGTGGGCCCCAAACCCGGCGTCAGCGGCTTGAAAGCGATAGGTGGTGCTGTAGCACGCATATACGCTGAAGGCGGTGTCTTGGCTTTCTGGACGGGGAATGGACTTTCTGTAATGAAGATATTCCCAGAGTCAGCCATAAAGTTCATGGCTTACGAGACAGCTGTTCGTCCTCTGTGTGTCCGTATCTCGTGTGCAGAACTCAGTGTTCGGGACAGAAACGCGCGTTTGCCAAATACTGGGATCATGTCGAAGACTCCCGAGACATAAGTGGCAGCAGTCGCTTTCTGTCGGGTGGTATTGGTGGCATATCGAGCCAACTCAGTAAGCTTCACGCCGTCGTGGATGTCCTTGTACTCATAGTGTAGGTATATACCCCATAGAGACGTTAAAGGTCCGAGGTCGTTCAATCTTGCCGTCTTTCTTGTTGCTGAGTTTTCGACAGACTCAAATGATGAGTACGACCGGGCAGAAACGAAGTTTAGTAGGCGCGGCGCGTCACGTTTGGCAACTAGGAAAGTTTAGGGCATACTATCGTGGACTAACTGTCAGTCTTTTATTTTCACTTTGCATTATTTCCCCTAAACCGACTGTAGATTGGGCTTGTCGGCGTCTTTCCGTACGTCATCCGTCAAAAGATTGCTGTCCCTTTTCACATCCTGAGACAGGTACTCTGCTATTGATATGAGTACTTTTGAAGCTCTCAAGCTGGCATATCTGCGTTCTACCGGGCTGGATGAACCCGGTGTTCTTGCTGTCCTCGCCTTTGGGAGTATTTCGGGAAGCGTGGGTGCCATCAGTGTTTACCCCCTGAACCTAGTCCGCACCCGACTGCAAGCTTCGGGCTCACCAGGACATCCACAGCGTTATACAGGTATCTGGGACGTGGTCCAGAAGACATATCAGCGAGACGGCTGGAGAGGGTTTTACCGCGGATTATTTCCAACATTGGCCAAGGTTCGGTTTCATGAACGTGTGAGGAACCCACGGCTTACAGGCTGTCGTTGATAGGTTGTGCCGTCAGTGTCCATTTCTTACCTTGTTTACGAGCATAGTAAGCGGAGGTGAGTCTTGCTCCACACCCATCATGACGTGGCGATTGATACACGTTTCTCTTCAGGCTGGATGTCTAGACGCCTGATAGCGCCTCGCCTTATCGTAATATACATGGATAGATTCACCCGATTTATTTGTCACTCATATCCTGTCATTTGTACCTCGCACAATACATGCTTTCTAGGATATTGCATGCTCTAAGGCTGACTCTCCGTTAGCGGTCTCGTCGATCTGAACCGAGCGTGTTTCGAATTGCACTTTGAGCCGTGGAAAGAGGGCAAGCGCATTGCCTCGCAGGATGGAATCTAGCTTGTGTGATTCGTTGGTATAATGATTCTTTAGATGGTTAGTGTACCAGCTCGAGGTCGCCGTGCTGACCGCTGGCATTCAAAAATTAGTCCGTATGAGATCCTCGGATTGGATGTGAAATTAAAACGGCGTACCAGGGTAGTCGCTTCCAAACAGAATGCGATCGGTTGACACAAAGGCGTCCATCGCAGCAAGGGTCGTCGGATGCGAACTAAGGGCCGTGTCGTAGTAAAAGGTCTTGAAATCGTGCAGAATCTCATCAGGGGAAAGCGGGCACCCCATGTAGTTGGACAGGGCTGCCACACGGGGTGCTAAAAAGGGCGTACTACCCCCCAGATGGGAAAGGATGATCTTGGCGTTGGGAAAGCGTCGTTTTTTGCCTGTGACGACGAGATGCGCGGCTGCTTTGTAAGTTTCGTTAGGGACCTATTTGGGAGTAAAGTTGAGTTTTGTATGAGATCGATCTGCAGTACGTGCCTCGCTGATAGGGATCCCTAGAGAGTGGTGGGGATAGGGTGCTGACGAAGGTGTCTGTGCGCCGTGAAGGAAGACGACTGCATGTCTCCTGTTCAATTCTTCCCAGATGGGGTCAAACAGATCGTCGGCAATGTATTCTGTCAGGATGTGGGTGCCAAACGGAGGTAAGAGATCTAGAAGATCTCACTGGCTGCATCCCCGATTCCATAGGACGAGATGAGTGCGAAACCGTCGGTATCCAAGTGATCCGTTGCAAAGGCAATTTCGTCGAGTGCGCCTAAGGATCAATTGTCAGGGGTAATCACTGTGACTGCTCCAAAGGATAGTGGACCTTGTACATCATGCAAGGTGGGAAGCCCTGCGAAGAAACCAAACCTTGTGGGGTATGCTGCGCGAAGCTGTGACAGGTAAATATTGGTAGCCCTTGCTTCACTTTTGTTTGTGGCTACAGGAGGTGGCGAAAGAATGGCGGTTTGGATGCTCATCGCGTCCATGGCTGATATAGATAGTGATGGACACCAGGGAAGGTGCTCTGGGGGAGTGACCCAACCGATTTGAGCGTTTTTCTTGGCTTTTTTGTGTGGATCAATGAAAACGTGGTGATGGACGTCTATGATCTTTGGGGTGGGTGATGCAGAGCCGTCGATGCGCGCGCTCTGTTGGGTCATGGTGGCGACGAGTCCCCAAGACATGGTGGGATATAAGCGTCTGGACGAGGTAGGCATCTTCGTTTGGCACCAATTGGCGGTTTCGCGGTAGGCTCCGACAGAAGACGGTTTATTTCACTTCCTTGCAAATTCTTTACAGTGCTGGTCGTTGTACCGTACGAAAGAACCACTCAGGCTCAGTGGTGCACGGAGAGAGAGGTTTGCAACCACATATCCAACGTCCGCTGGCTTTACCAAAGTTCCGTCTCGATGTGCGTCGAGATATACCTCGAGATCGGATGCGTCCATGTGACCAGCACCAGTAGTCCTGAGAGCATGCTGCATCTGTACGCAGAGTCGTCATTAGAGGAGACGGCGAATTTAGAGAACGTACGTCCGTGTCGACCTTTCCAGGAGCAATCGCCAACGAAACGAGGGCGGGCTCTTCCTTGGCCAAAGTTCTGCCAGCAGATCTGTCAGAACTCCGGTAACGAATCAGGAAAAGAAAGCACCTCGCCAAGCTATTTACAGCCGCCTTGCCTGCATTGTAAGGCGCCCAGGCGGGTGTACTTCCAGTCGCTGCGCCTGAGCTGACGAATATGACCCGCCCGGTGTCTGGGCTGATACGCAATGCTGGAAGGGCCAACCTGAGCGAGGTGACGAGCGAGAAGAAGTTGACATCAAAGTGTTGTTTCCAGACATCAAGCGATACAGACGGATCCGCGATCCGTGCGAGGGGATGGAGTATGCCGGCGTTCAGGACCAGTCCGTCGAGCACGGGACCAAACTTTTCCTTTGCCTGGGCGAATGCGCTCGCCTGGGCAGATTCGTCTGTACTGCGGGGTGTTCTGCGTCGACGTCGGGGACTGTGGGATGACACTCACACATCGCATGAGACGGCCAGGAGGGATGTCGGGTGTCTCTCAACGAGCTGTGCGAGCTCCGGCGTCGTGGCGCGTGCGAGCGCGACGACGTTTGCGCCAAAATCTCGGAGCAGGGCTCTGACGACTGCGAGTCCGATGCCTCTGTGCACTGTCAGCGGGGAAAATAAACGTGGAATTGGATGACCTGGATGCGCCTGTGACGAGGACGAGCATTGTTCCGTGTCCGTCCGGAAATTCGCAGGCGCGTCTCTTTCTCTTTCTCTCACCTTCAATGGCTCTCCGTGCAACTTTCTCCCGCCTCGCTCCCGCACTCGCCAACGCCCGCTCAGGTGTATCGGTCACAGCACGCAGAGCTGCACTCGCTCGCAGCTATGCATCCCAGTCTGAAAACTTGGTCAGACTTTCCACATATTTATTTGACGCAGCTCATTTGGATCACAGATGACCGTCCGAGACGCGCTCAACGTGGCTATGGAGGAAGAAATGTTGCGCGACGAGTCAGTCTTCGTTTTGGGCGAGGAAGTTGCTCGGTACAACGGCGCATACAAAGTACGTCTTTCCCCGTACACGTGCGTTTGTCGCTCACCGACACATTCTAGGTCACCAAGGGCCTTTTGGACAAGTTTGGTGATAAGCGGGTCGTGGACACACCCATCACCGAGATGGGCTTTGCTGGCCTTGCTGTTGGTGCTGCTCTCGGTGGCCTTCGACCAGTGTATTTCCTTCACCCACCACGTCTTGCTGCTCTTGACCCTAGTTTTTGCACAGCTGTGAGTTCATGACCTTCAACTTTGCAATGCAAGCTATCGACCAAATCGTCAATTCCGCTGGAAAAACCTATTACATGTCTGGTGGAAATGTCCCGTGTCCTGTCGTTTTCCGTGGTCCCAACGGTGCCGCCGCCGGTGTCGCCGCACAACACTCGCAAGATTATGCTGCATGGTACGGCTCAATACCTGGTCTCAAGGTGGTCAGCCCATGGAATTCCGAGGACTGCAAGGGTCTTCTCAAGGTACGCGTTGTCCCATTCCCTTGTATGCGTGTCCTCATGACATACAGTCTGCAATCCGAGATCCCAACCCAGTTGTCTTCCTCGAGAACGAGATGATGTACGGTGTCTCCTTCCCCATGTCCCCTGACGCCATGTCGGACAACTTCCTACTTCCCATTGGAAAGGCCAAAGTGGAACGCCAAGGATCTGATGTCACTATTGTCGCACACAGCAAGATGGTCACACACAGCATGGAGGCTGCTGATTTACTAGCCAAAGAAGGTATCAACGCAGAGGTCGTCAACCTCCGCAGTATCCGCCCTCTCGACATTGATACCATCAAAGCATCAGTCAAGAAGACGAACCGGCGAGTCCCTTTGAATCACTGTATCATCTGTCAGAGCGTTCTTACTATCTGTTCAGATTGCTTATTGTTGAAGGCGGATTCCCTGCATTTGGTGTTGGAAGCGAAATTTGCGCGCAGATAGTGGAAAGTGAGGCCTTTGATTATCTTGACGCACCCGTTGAACGAATCACCGGCGCTGATGTGCCAACACCTGTGAGTCATGTGCTACTCTGACATGCCTCCGCTGACGTCTACATTCTTTAGTATGCTAAAAACCTTGAGGACCTCTCTTTCCCTGACACACCACTTATCGTCAAGGTGGCCAAGCGTGCCCTCTATAGAACCAACTAGTTTGTACGTGCACCATCACTCAGGTTCTAGAAGGAGTACATTGACCATGTTGTTAGACATCACTGATTCTACGCATATCCAAGCAGTTTTTCTAGAGAGGCGTGTTTGCAACCTACTTTTTTAGATTACATCATCAGGGGCATCATGTTATTCTTTGCGAAATCCTAGTTTCTAGGATTTGCTTAAGCGGATCCGAACAGCGTTGGCATGAGCCTGCAGCCCCTCGCAATCCGCTAATATCGTGACAACTGGGCCTAGTCGTTGCAATCCCTCTGCAGTGAGCTCCTGTGAAGTGATGTGCTTTTGGAAAGCGACCGTGTTCACGCCGCTAAACTGACGGGCATACCCATTTGTGGGGAGAGTGTGATTCGTTCCCGAGGCGTAGTCTCCACAGCTGCCGAGCTCATCAGTTCTCCAGGCCGTGGATATCAGCGAGTAAACCAACCTTTCGGGAGAATAAGGCCCAACGAACACACTCCCTGCATTTTTCACGTGTTCAACCCAGGCGGACGCGTCCTTCAAGTGCAATATGAGGTGTTCGGGTGCGTATGCATTCGAAAACTGGAATGCGTCTTCTGGCCCTGACGTCTTTACAATCAGACTCCGAGACACACTCTCGCGCACAATGTCTACCCGCGGCAAGGCGTGTGCCTGCTTGTCGACCTCTTTTTCAATCTCCTTGAGCGTATCGTCCGAAAGCGAAGACGAAACCAAAACGACTTGCGAGTCGACACCGTGTTCAGCTTGCGAAAGAAGGTCGGCGGCAACGAACGCGGGGTTGCACGTTTCGTCGGCGATGACCTGGGAACCGCGTTCGTTATTCATACAAGAACAACGAACGCGGTGCACGTCGAGTGCACCGCGCCTGCCAAAGACTCACCAACACCTCAGACGGGCCGGCTGGCATATCAATGGATACCAGGGCTTCCGTATCATTTTGGACAAACATCTTTGCGGCCGTGACCCATTGATTTCCAGGGCCAAAGATCTTGTCGACTTTCGGACACGTCTCGGTGCCATACGCCAACGCAGCGATGGCCTGGGCGCCACCAGCCCTGAGAATCGCGTGCGCACCAACCAGGTGAGCAACATAGAGGACCTCGGGGGACACGCTTCCATCGGCGCGTGGAGGTGTTGCGAGCACAATCTGCTCACAACCGGCTACTTGTGCGGGGACACCGAGCATCAAAGCGGTAGAAGGCAATACGGCGGTCCCCCCGGGCACGTAAAGCCCAACGCGCGCGATTGCTCGCGCGAACCGAGAGCATTTAACGCCTGGCATAGTCTCTACGACCAAGTGACCGTCCCGGATCTGCGCGGCATGAAACTTGCGCACGTTGCTATAAGCAACGTTGATGGCGCCCTTGACGGCCGGGTCAAGCTTCTCATCCGCGAATGGGTAGAAGGGCGGAAGGAGGAGCGGTGTCTCGAGGCGCGCCTTGTCAAACTTGGCTGTCAGCTCCAGGAGAGCGGTGTCACCCCTCTTGCGAACATCGTCCACGATCGGCTTGACTTTGGCGATCATTTCGTCGGACTTGAGCACGGGACGCTTCAGCAGTCGAGCATGTTCGTCTGCACTAACAGATGATAAGTCCACGGTGCGCATGACGATAGGTGCACTCAGGTCGACAAGTTCTGGCTTTAAACGATTCTGTGCTACATCGTGGGGATTCTTGTCGCTTGACAAGAACTGGGGCTTTGCATTTCCCGGCCGCCGTGTGACTTTGGTGGCCTTCTTGGCCAGGACGTCTTCAATGTCCCGGAGGGTTACGCCAGCAGCAACACATCGCGTCAGGGCAAAATAAAGCAGGTCGGCGGCTTCAAAGGCTATCTCTGGTTTCGTTTCCGCACGGCAGAGTTCATCGGCCTCTTCCTTGATCTTGGCTCGGAGAAGCTCGGGATCGTTGAACAGCCTGCGTGTGTAGGATCCTTCGGGGGCAGAAACAAGACGCCCCTTGAGGGTGCTCTCTAGCGCAGCCAGCCCGTCGATGCTACCGAAACACGACGGCTGCGGGAGATGACAAAAGCCAGATCCATGCTGGATGACCAAAAATTCGAGCGCATCGGAATCGCAATCTATGCGGATGCGCACGACCTCTTGCGTCGCTCCCGACGTCTTTCCCTTTTCCCAGAGGCCGTGCTTGCGCGATTGATATACGCCCTTCCCAGTCAGGATGGCTTGGGCAACGGACTCGCGGGAAGAATACACGAGACCAAGAGATCTGCCTCCCTGAGCGTAGGACGAGATGATCGTTGGAATGAGACCATCAGATCTATCGGATACGACTGGGGCAAGGAAAGCATCTGCGATCGTGATGGAGGCCTCGAGTTCGGAAAAGGGGATCACAAGCGATGCGCCGATTGCATTGAGTTTTCTGATGGTCGACGGGATAGGTTTATCCTTTGACAAGACATGGATGGATAGGCCTTCAAAAAAGGTGGAGATGGAGCGAATAAGCTCAACATCAATTGAGGTTGTTTTGAGGAGTACACCGGAGATGGCGTTGCGGAGGGAGTCTGGTACAGCGCTCGCGTTGGCGACGTCGAGCAGAAGGATCAAGCGGGGTGGAGGAACAACACCGACCAGTTTTTTTGCTAGAGAAAGGGGCACGATGGCCTTATCAGCGCCATTGTCGAGATCTGCGATGATCTGGTCGGCGTCTGCAGAGGCATCATCGATCAGAAGATTGCGCGGGGAAGGCGATGAGAAATTGTGGGCAGGCGTGAAGATCACTGAGGTGACGCGGGAGACAGCGAGCAGGCGACCTTGCTGGACGTCGTCGGTGTCGACGAGAGCGAGGAATGGAGGCATGACAGTCTCAGCTTAGTCAGGTCAGATCTCTGTTCTCATGGAGTACAGTCCCAAATATCCCCAGCCGTTCTCGCTCCACCAGGCGATCGCTCTGGATCCCGCGGTAGCTTGGGATGGTCTGGTCCTTGATACTATCAACACCAATCGTTGCTAAAAACCTTGTCAGAGATCGCTCGATTAAAGAATTCCCTGCATCACTTGAAACGGACTCAAGACGAGCTGCAAGAGTACTTGCGAGGGCTTGCCTCGGAAGAAGGAGACCCAGAAGTCAGTCAAGCCGTGAAAGAAAACGAGATGACGATGCATGTATCCCGCGTGGCTATTTCTTCTACGGCTGAGGGCTTTCAGAGCATCGCAGGACGAGCGCATATTTATGCTTAAGCTGGCGTTGACCCATCACGGCTATTCTGTCGCTTCAGCACCATCATCTACTTCGGACAGCTCGTCTTCGTATCCGCAAAATACCGTTGCCCCAAACTCAAATGGCTTGGATGACTTTCCCCCGTCAGTGAATCCAGAGACGCCAAACATTCAGGAGCAAGGAAATGGCATGTACTTGTAACAGTTAACATCTCGATTCATGTAATGGATACTCATACACATCATCATGTTAACCGTCTTATCTTCAGAGCCAGAGACAATCTGCTTGCCATCAGGGGAATAGGCAACAACAAGAAATGATGCACAACAATATAGAAGAGAAGTTGCCTGAATTGAAGTAAACAACGCCCAAGTGCTCAGGCGCTAGGAAAAGTACATAAGAGATGCCATATTCGCGTGCAATGGTTTGAAACCTCGTTTGAATGATTCGAGGACACCTTCAGCTTGGGCGGTATCCGCTTGTGTAACAGAGTCGGAGAAATCCACTGTCCCTTGAGGATCGTAGTGATTCTTCGCACGACTACAAACGATATCCGCATCTGAACCGATTTGGGTCAACATTCAGATAGTGAGAAGGTAAAGGACATACAGTATACAGGTGCAGGAATGGACACCGAACGCGTAGAGCGGGCGTAGACATGGCAAAGAGCGAACGATAACAACTGCAAATTATCCGCACTATGAAAACATCGTTAACTACCGTAAGCAGAGAGGGACAGGTCCTTACTTGAATTTGTTGTCGTCGTAAAGGACATTATAGTGCGCAGGGCGACTGGTACCCAGCAAGCCTCCATGGCTCTGAAGATACCAGTCGAATTCAGTCGGATGAGCAACAACTTGATCGACAACCGTTCCCGCAGGACAATTGCCACTCCTGTCAGCGTCCGACTGGCTTTTGGGGAAGAAACGAACGTGATGTCGTTTCGCAACGATAATCACAGTAATTTTCGGGTTTATCTTCAGTTCCGCACATGCAGCTGTGAAAGATGATAAAGTGAAATTCCTACTGCCAAAATAGGGACGCACCCTTCAACGCATCGAGTTCTAGAGAGAAAAGACTTCAATGATGTTGGAAGGGAAAACTCGAGAAAGCACACACCAAGATCCAAGACCTGTTTGAATTGGCCCTCCGAGACGCCATCTGATTGTCAAGGTTAGATAAATAGATAAGGGACTCTCAGAGAAGAACGCACCTCTGAAAAATATCAAACGAGTAGGGGGAACATCACTAGTCTTCTTCTCGACTGCCTGCCTGTATCTCATGTACATTGTCAGGATGTGCTGAAATACACAATTTCAGCTGTTGCAATGGTGAGTCACGAAACCAGGCGACCTTGGCCATATCCTTCAGATCTTGGATTATCTCTACACGAGAATTCTGTACGCGGCTAGTCGCAACGTACTTTGCTGAGTTGGAGTCGACATTTCCGACAAGAGCTGTAAACGAAGGGCGGCCATCTGAACCAGGTGCGGGGTGAATGACGTCGGCACCTGGTCACAAACGATGTAAGCCCCGGTTTGACACCGAATACACAAACATTACCCATCACAATCGTGGGATTACGGGGATCCGTGAGTGTGGTGACGGACTGAGGATCGGGAATTGTGTTGATTCCTCCGAGTTTCACATTCATCCTTAACGTTGTCAAATATTGTTCACGCGCAAATCCAGAAACGCGCTCACTTTAAGCAGACATTGGCATAGTATTGTGCCTTTGCGCGGAAACATTTCGAACTTTTCAAGCACTGAGTCGCCACCCCAACCTTTGGATGAATCAATTTACAACCGGCTAGAGGAAGTCGTATGAGACCCACTGTAACATCGCCAAAGCTGCACACAATCCGTTAACAAAGGCTTAAAGATCTAGTATCTCCAACGTACTGTTTCACCGCAGTGTAGATGTCGTTACCGTTGTCGGGGAGTACGACGACAATGAGTGAGGGACGTTGCTTCGTCTTCTGGAAACACTCGTTTCCGGCTGAGCGCAGTTGCTACAATGTCTCTTAGGCCATGACATCAAGTACGAACATGAAAAGATGTACCTCAGCAATACGACCCTGGCCATTCTGCCAAGTAACAATAGGGCTCGTATCGTTGACTCTAATACCTGCCAGCGGCGCCATTATGTAACGATATTCCGAGCGAACCAAAACAACTTACCAACATCGCTACAGCTACGCAGCAAGCCATCTATCATGTCTTGCGCCGCGCCCTGATTAAATCGCTGTTGGCGTTCGTAAATGACAACTATCCACCGGTCAATGTTGGCAGGTCGGAAAAAACGTTTGTCAATCCTGTTCAAAGCTCAATAGTTAGAGCAGTTACAACATGAGTTGCACCCACATGTTCCAGGACCCATTAGCAGGCGCCTGTATTATGATGTGAAATGTTTGCAATAATAGCATAGGTGAAAACTCACAACGACTGGCTGGGGGCTATCTTGGCCATATCTAAGCTTCGGGGGTGGCAAGACACGTGCAGCGACGCTGAGAGGCCCAGCTGTTTCGTTGACAGTCATCCCGAACTGGCGAACATATTCGGACTGGCCATATGCAAGAACCTATCTAGGGCTTAAGGAAATAAGGCGGTAGACCAAACGAATCACAATACCGAAAGCCCATTAGTTATGCTTTGAAGACGGTCATGTGGCTTCTTTGTTGCAAAATCAAGGACCTCCTTCGTTTTCTCGGGGGGCACTTGCTTGCGCATAATTTGGCCAGCTGGGACGGTGCAAAGTTCGAGTGGTAATAGTGCACCGGACCCGACCTGCAAATCGTCAGTAGTAGACATCACGAAAAGGAGTACACGTACCTCGACGCAAATGTTGTCAGGAAATCGTAGAGGCCGATTTAATAACCTCTGAAAGTATTGAGCAACGGTCATGGATGTACCGTCACGCATGGTGAAGCTAAGATCAGATGCTCCCGCGTTGCTTAGTTTCTTGACTACCCGAGGAGTCTTCCGGACACGTTCACCCGAGTAGGTAGTCATAATACGAATCCCAGCAACGAAGCGCTGGAGTCGGATACGTTCGCGATCGGGTAAACCTCGGCGCGGGCTCAGCATGTTGTACTGGCCAGGTCTGTTGTAAAAATCTAAGCATAGATCCAACAACGGGCCAGGCTTGTACATGGTCCCAGTCGAGATGTCGACATTGACAAGTAAACGTCCAATCGCGGGCCTGACGGACTGGAAGTATCCTCGCCATAACACCAAGCCACTGCCGATATCCTTTGTCTCCCGATCAGTGAAAAAGGATCGCACGTTAAAGGGGTATTTCATGGTGGGTTCCATGCGGACGACGACGTTCAATGCCTAAATAACGCAAAATCAATCATGATGGGTACACTTTCGCTACAGACACTTGCCGTTAAAGCGGTCAAAACATTATTATCGTGAGACTGCTGCCCTTGGATAAAACGCTGTAGGACCCTAGCGAATAATTGAAAAACATCAACACATCGTTTAAACAAGAAATTTAAAGAGCTACTCTGGATTGATAGTGGCAACTTTTGTTAGCCTAATCTTATACACGCGCGGTCCACGACCGCTGGTGTTTTCTCCAGGGCTACCACGAGTAGTCTCGTCGGACAAGCTGACGTTGAACTTCAAAAAGATCAGACACCAGTCAGGAGCAATGTAAAGCGCATACCTCTTGGGTGCCGTTAGGTCCGAGAGGCAGCTCCCTTGGGGAAAACATGTTTTTGCGCCCGTCGTATACCGCGGGTGGT
This sequence comes from Tubosaeta aff. heterosetosa, assembly GCA_038094375.1. NCBI lineage: Eukaryota > Fungi > Basidiomycota > Agaricomycetes > Boletales > Boletaceae > Tubosaeta > Tubosaeta aff. heterosetosa. Next base: position 146,113 of record JBBPUC010000003.1, read on the forward strand.
GTGAAGACCTCAGGAGCATCAATCTTTTGTAGATGGTCAATTAACTCCAGGTTAAGCCTCGCGGGAAGGGTTTTCTCGGAGGGAGAGATGACTATAATAGACATCGTTGATGATCAGCGCGGCAGACAAATGCACAAAGATACTGAGCTCACCAACTGATAACGACAGCCACCGACAAAGAAAGGAGTGCCACCGATCAGGACGGAACAGACCGGTGGCAAAGACGGGACGTACCATCATAGTGATGGATGTTGCTTTCCGGGGAGGTTATGGTAAAGAAGTTGGACCAGACGCTGATCGCCCTGCCCGCTGAGCCATAGCCTGTCCGACGCACTCCCACAGCTTGGACGTGCGATCCAGGGAGCGCCCCACTTGGGGAAGGCGCTGACGAGGAAGCCACTCCACCCGGTGGCCCCCCGCGAAGAGGGCCACCACGCGGAGGGCCACCACGCCCGCCGCCACTGCCGCGACCGCGACCGCGACCACCCCTAGCACCGGGATCACCACGCGGAGGCATGAAGACTCAAAGGAAAGGTAACACAAGTGTATGGGAAAATGGACGTTTAGGTGAGAAGGGAGAAAGAAGGCAACGGGTAGTTCTTATACTGTCTCGTAGGTTCATAAGGAACCAAGTTTGTATGTGTTGTGTTGCGCTCATACGCCGATCTGACAAAAGATCCCCCATGTGTCTATCTCCCTATGTACATTAAATGGAGCTGGCCAGCCTCATGCAAGTTTCAGCCAATTCATTATTGCCGAATGTGCAGGTCCCCCAGAAACAAATGGTTGCCCGTGGCTCCCGTTTGGGTCGAAGCAGATTCCTTTCCGCATGCCATGGCTGCCGAGATAGCGTCTGATGCGCTGCAAAAAAGTGAATATGACCGACCCTGCAGCAGTGAGGAAGCTCACCTCCGCATTCAGAATTGCGTCTTTGCCACCCAACACAACAAGTGTTCTTCTGGGGTCGCGTGCATTCGGAATCTCTTCGAACCACAGAGAATTCGACAACCAGTCAAAATGGCGTTGGAGCGTGTTTGCAATGCCTAGCTCAGTTCCTACGAAATACCTTGCTAATAATTCCAAACCCTGGGAAGAGGGTTAAACCGCCGTTGATGCATGTGTGTGGGTGATCCTACCGTAGAACACCGGCTGTACAAGAAATTGTAGCACATGTCTGTGGAGAATGGGTTTCCCATCACACCACTCTGATATTGGTCCACTCACCGCCTTCCCAACAGCAAAATGTGACAGGGTCCACAAAACACGAGCGCGCCACCATTTCTGGGTGGGCCTTGAGGATCCATGCATGAAGAAAGGAACCACTTTGAGACACGTTTTAGCAAATGCGTGGGTCTAACAGGAAATACCTACTTAGAATGACTAAGTATAACGACGCCCTGTGAAGTACTCTGGGAAGGGGAGCCACGATATGCTGATGGAGGTACCCAACCCAACTCTCTCAAAAGTCCGAATAAATGAGCGGTCATCTCACGTCTATCCATTGGCTTCAAAAACCTGGGATGGAAAAAGTCCTGACTAACGTTAGGTTGTATAGGTATAAGGATGGGCCGATCAGAAAGATTGTGGAGAAGATCACAGATCAGTAATTTGTATTGCATCAGGCCAATGCCGAGTCCATGGAGGAGAACGACGGGGCGGGCACCATGAACAGGGTCCCAGGTTTCGGGTATACGAATGAAATACCTGTGCATAAGACAAAAGTTTGAACGCAAAACGTCAGCGAACGCAAAACTCACTCCAAACCCTCATAACAATCAAAGCGCACATTGTACATCCGCTCTAGCCATCTTCTGAGTATCCAATTGGTTGCAAACACCATTGCATACCAGAGGAAAGGCCTCGGGGTGACGTTGAGCTTGTCGAGCGTTAGCAGGATGGGAGCTACACCGGAACTGGGACCGTCTGGAACGGACATTCCCGCACGATTTTCAACCTGCCTAAGGGCATCGTCAAGAACGTCACGATGGTGATCAGGAAGTAGATGGGGAACGGGGAGCGGGCTGTTATAAAAGGCCCAGTAAAGGTATGTGTGGAAATCTTGCTTCCTGATAGACGACCAGGATGTTCTCCGGAACCTTGAGGGATAATTGTTAACCGGACGACGCGGTAGGAAGGGAGTGAGTGGATACCATGATCTCATGCCTTCGCGAAATTCCACGGCACGAGGGTCGTCCGGCTGCAGCCGAACAAGCTGCTCTGCGGGACTGCCTGGCCGTCCGACATCAAGGGACTCTTCGTCGACAGTAAGGTCGGCGAGGCCGGTTTTCAAGACGCGGTGAAAACCGGTCTGCAGCTCAGCCAAGTCACGCTGAGCACTCGGAGGAAGACCTGAGACAGATCGGACGAGATAGGAATGATAAACGCTAAAGAAGACCTGGGAAGAAGCTGCTGAAACGGGCGAGACGAGGTGAGGTGTGCGTACCTCGACGAGTGCGGCAGCGAAAAGAAGTCTAGTGTTCCATCCGTGCAGGTATAAGTTATGGTAGTATAGGGTATATATAACGAAGGACCAGGAGAGTGGTATTAGGAGGGAAATAGGAAGGACGAGGAGGACGAAGGCGAGGTAATAAGAAAGAGTTCGTGGTGGGGGCACAAAGGGTATATCTGGTCGATCGACCATAGTGGAAGGAAGGAGAGCACGTGCTTGCCTGTTCCGTTTCTTCCCTTGTCTTTCTTTCCTGTCCACAATGTTCCGCAACGCACTCGCATCCGCAACCCGTCCGGTCGTTCAACACTCTGTAAGTCTCGCTGTGTGTCTCACTCACAGACTAACGTCCTGCAAAGAGAGCCGCAACCACACTCTCCGCAGGCTTCCCGAGGGTCACACAGCGTGTAGGTCACATACACATCGTTCTCGGATGATCTAACTATCTCCAGTCCCCAACAAAATACGGTGGTGTCTACACCGTAAGCACTGACATTTCCCCCGTCACTCGTCGTTTACACCATGCATCAGGTCACCCTCATTCCTGGCGATGGCATCGGCACCGAAATCACCGATTCCGTCAAGGAAATTTTTGATTATGTCAACGCACCCATCGAATGGGAACAGTACAATGTCTCAGGCATGTCCTCTGCAGGAGAGGATCTTTTCAAGCAGGCCATGGAAAGCCTCAAGCGCAACCGTGTAGGTTTGAAGGGCAAGCATCACACTTGTCTCTCCCTTTACTCCGGCTGAACTATCCACAAGGCATCCTGTTTACCCCCATCTCTCAGTCCGGTCACATTTCTTGGAACGTGGCCATGCGTCAACAACTCGACATTTACGCGTCCGTTGTGCTCTGCAAGTCGTTGCCTGGGTTCCCGACTCGTCATTCCAATGTCGATTTTGCCATCATACGTGAAAACACAGAGGGCGAATACTCGGGATTGGAACATCAAAGTTACCCCGGTGTCGTCGAGAGCCTGAAGGTCATGACCAAAGCAAAGGCAGAACGTATCTCGCGCTTCGCCTTTGATTTCGCTCTCAAGAACGAACGCAAGGTATGCATTCTTTGTTTGTCGCACTATTCCTTCACACTACCACAATTTGTAGAAAGTCACCTGCATTCACAAAGCCAACATCATGAAGCTTGGCGACGGCCTTTTCTTGAATACTTTCCGTAAAATCGCAGAAGAATACAAGTCCGCTGGTATTGTAGCCAACGACATGATCATTGACAACACGTATGTTACAGCCAATCTCATGACTGCAGCTCTTATTTCTCTCTAGCTCTATGCAGCTGGTGGCGAAGCCAAGTCAATTCGATGTCATGGTGATGCCCAACTTGTACGGCGCAATTATTTCCAACATCGGAGCTGCACTTGTCGGTGGGCCTGGTATCGTTCCCGGTTGTAACGTCGGATCGGTATGCGCATACTTCTGCCGTAAGACCGCCGCTTAAAATGTCTTCAGGATTACGCTCTTTTCGAGCCGGGATGCAGACACGTAGCTTCTGATATCATGGGGACCAACCGTGCAAACCCGGCGGCCATGATTCTCAGTGCTACCATGATGCTCCGACACCTTGGGCAAGTATAACCCTTTTCCCTTTTAGCTGCTGATCAACTGCTCCATAGCCTCGATTCCATTGCCAACAACATTGCAGGTGCAACATTTGATGTCATCAATGCAGGCGAAGTCCGCACTGCTGACATGGGTGGTGAGCGAATTGTGCCTCAGGACCAACTCAGCTCACCCCTTCTAGGTGCCGCAACAACGTCGGAATTCACAGCAGCTGTAATTAAAAAACTATGATATCCAAACTTGTCTCCTTCAGGCGATGGGATCCACGGGCTGGCTGCCTCGATTTGTCACATAGATGTAGATACAGTGTATTTTTACACTCGAAACCAGTACCTTCATTCAGTATCCAATAGAAGAACCAGCAATACTTAGGGGAATAAATTTTCTTCGTCAAGCCAAAAGTCGTCGTCTGGGGACAATACTCGTGCTCTCTTCCGGGATGGTTCTTGCGGCTGTTCTGCAACTGGTTCTTGGTTATTTGACGCGTGTGTCTCCATCGACCCTTGCCCTTCCCTCCTTAGCGACAGTATGCGCTCGCATCGGACCTCCCCCTTCTTACCCCACCCGTCTACCGTCGGTCTAAAATCGGCGTAGAGTGAAAACCCAACCTTGTTGAGCTCTTCAGGTGGCCAACTTTCTGCCAGCAAGCGCAGCGCGCCGACGACAAAAGGCGTGGTCTGACGAAAGGCACGCGAGATGTATGAAAACGCAGTGCTTGGGAGCGCCGGCGAGCCATTGACGAATGCTCTCCACTTGGAGAGCTGGGTCTGATACAGTGGTCTGTCCCTCGATCAATGGGAATCAGCAATGCCCATCCGCGCGTACGTACATTCTGTGCCGCAATGAGAGAAGCGAGGCTGGGTATACTGCGCACTCACCGTCTGCCAATCAGATCTACGTAAGGTTGCTCACCTGAAATGAGCTCCACCTCTTTTTTCCTACTTTGTTCTGTGATGCCGAGAGAGACACCTTTGCAGACTGCGTTCATCTCCGTGTACGCGGATCCTGCAGTGATGCAAGCCGTCAAGTGGTTTATCACGGCCAGGCTGCAATACCCACCGATACTCAGGGCTTCCTCCCTCTCAAATCCGAGACGTTCCGCAACGACCATGGCCCACGCCGTCATGAGTGGCGCGCGGTTGACCACCGTGCTCTTCGTTCTCAGAATCTCGTTATACACGTTAGTCACCAGGCGACCGCTGAAAGAGACAGCCAACCTGTTCGTCCAAAACATCATTGAAATCCATATTTCCATACGCCGACCCTTCGTCAAGAGGCACTGCGAGCTCGCTTTCATCGTACTTCCGTTTCTTCTTTGGCGTGATCTACACGAGTCCTGAGAGATCATCGAGCACAAGCATGGAGGTCGTACTAGTGTTTGCACGGTGCCTGATGCTGATGCAGACTGCGTAGAATCACCAATCTCTGAACTGTGTTCCCGACTGAGTTTGGTCTTGCGAACAGCGGCGAGGACGAGTTCACGAGTGTCCTTGTCTTTGACGCCAAGCACAAGTAACTTGGTGTCGTCAAGCTGGGCTAGTAGAGCCGGGGTATTGTAATCTTTGAATCTAGGCGGGATTAACGAGGGCACTCGTCCAGTAATTGACAAGACGGACACTTGACTAGCTACAGCCATTGCTTTCGCAACGGGGACACCATTGTTGGCCAGAAGCTTGAGAAAATCTGGCAAGGCAAGCTTCTTGTCCATGCTGGCTCACGGCTAAACAAACGGTCTAACTCATCCACTTTTATTACTACTCTTGACAATCCACAAAACACGACCGGAGCATCCGTGCATTTGGTATACCACTGGTGCTACTCTCTACTCTTCCTTTGGCTGCCTATCAAGAGTCTACTTGTCAAGGCAGGTGGTCTCCACGATGATGCTTGTGACGCGATAAGGATCTGATCAAAAGGTGAGACAGGAACACATGACCAGGGACATGCATACCAATATTGGAAGCAGGGCGACGGTCCTCCAAGTAACCATACCCCTGGGCAGCCACGTGCCTCGGGATGCGGATGGATGCTCCGCGGTTGGCAACGCCGGAGCTAAAGGCACCGATATGACCAGTCTCGTGGCGTCCAGTGAGACGGAGTTCGTTATCTTCGCCGTAAACAGCAATGTGTTCTTCATGACGTCTCGACAGTTTCTCAATGGCTTCGTCAATATACTTCCTCCCTCCTTGCTCACGCATGGGAAGAGTGCTATAGTTGGTGTGGCAGCCAGCGCCGTTCCAGTCACCCTTGAGGGGCTTGGGGTGGAAGGAGACCTTGATACCCCACTGCTCGGCGATGCGTACGAGGAGGTAACGAGCGATCCAAAGATGATCACCCATGGCGATGCCTTCACAGGGACCAACTTGGAACTCCCACTGAGCGGGCATCACCTCTGCATTGATACCGCTGATGTTCACGCCTGCGTATAGACAGGCACGATAGTGAGCCTCGACGAGGTCACGAGCAAAGACCTTTCCGGTGCCTATAAATCTATATAAACAGGAACAAAAAGGCGGAAGAGGCCACACACCTGCACCACAGTAGTACGGACCCTGCGGACCAGGAAAACCACCAGCTGGCCAACCAAAGGGAGTGTTGCCATCGGCGCCAAAAAGGGTGTACTCTTGCTCAATACCGAACCAGGGTATGACATCCTTTGCGAGTTCCATGACCTTGGCGGCGTGGTGGCGGTGGTTTGTCCTGTTGGGAGTACCGTCATTGTTGTAGGTCTCCGCGAGGACGAGGATGTTATCGCCACCACGGAACGGATCTTTGAAGATGGCGGCAGGACGGAGGTAGACATCGGAGTCATTACCAGGGGCCTGGTTGGTGGAAGACCCATCAAAGTCCCAGATGCGAAGTTGGCTAATATCAGTGACCTTCTTCGTGATAGTCTGGAAGGAAATGTCAAAAATAGAAAGGAAGAAGACGAAGCGGAGCAAACCGTAGTTTTGGAACGAAGCTCGCTATCACCATCAACCCAGACATCTAGGCAGATCTGAGGAAGAGAGGCAAACAAACAAGGAGCGACATACACTCTGCCTGGATTTTTTCACCCTGTGGGAGGGCGAGGTAGGGGGCGAGGAGGTCGTTGTGGTAGTTGTACGTAGAGGAAGACATCTGGAAGAGAGCACAAGAAACGACGCTATCGAAGATCGCTCTTTAAAGCGGTGGGGGGCGATGAACCTTGTTGACACGTGTTTGCCAAAACCGCAGCCTCCAATTGGTCGATAACGGATGTAGCACGGCGCATCACCCCTTAATCGGCCGAGATGCGATCGATAAATTGATAATATTATTACGTAATAAAGTCTATTTCACCGCTTCCGTCGGCGCCGTCCACCGGCCTTGGTCGCTGGAACAGGACGCCCTGCCGCCGTACAAGCACCAGTGTTCTCGTTCTCCTCCTCGCTCTCCTCCGCCGTCTCTCCCACTGTCTGTTTACTCCGCACCAGCGAAGCTATCAGGAACACCAACCACGTCCTCGAAATCGCAGGCGGGACCGCCGACGACTCATCTAGTAAATGAACCTCAGGCCCATCGCACTAGAGTTATTCATATCCATCAAACCGTCCCTTCGCAGGGATCATCGGCCGACTTACTATATAAACGTCGTTGCCATCCACAACAGCATCAATCATCTTCCCCGGTACAATATTGCCCTCTTCGTCCATTCTTGGGCCGCCACCGATGTTCAACTTGACCTATTGGGCCAGTAAACGTTTGTTACTGGACTGACACCTTGGGAACAACGGACCTTGCGCTTCCCTTGCAGTGGCACCATCTTCGGCCCCCACGCGGCTACCCTTGCGTCATGTATCGTCTGGCGCACCCTGCCAAGATCTCTGGTGTAGTTGATTTTTTGTACCAGATATTGTAGCCCACTTGTCAAGATCACCAAGAACGTCAACACCATCTGTGAGCGTTTAGAAAACTCCCGTCACAGCGACATGAATACTTGCAACGAGCCCGGGACGGAACCTCGAATAATAGTATCCGGTGCCTCTCCATTTCGGCACGCCGTTCTTGTGGAAAAAGTCGTAACTTGTACCCTGGATTAGCTCCTGCTATACATTATATCAGATCACACGAACCGCTTGCGGCCTTCTGGGCTTCTCAATATATTAGCTATGACCCCGAGTCTTGCAAACCGCTCCTGAATACCCTTGACACCCGGGTTCTTGTCAGGACTAGGTTACCATCAGCCAGCATACGACACATCTTTGCAAACAACTCTGACTGAAGCTGCATGCTTTTCTTCCGGTACGCTTTATTAACCTCTGTGAGAGTGGCTGTTGGAGAGACATCTAGCCACGAGTAAAAGGTTGTCCCTTTGCCTGCATTGAATGAGACTAGTAGAATCAAATATTTGACACTGTAAAAACGGACCTTCCGCTGCTTCTAAAGCACCAACGATATCAAAGATTTCATGGTCTTCCTGAGATGAAGGTCTGAATATGGCTACCAACAAGTGTCTCGTCCTTGCTTACTTTTGTCCACCTGTCAGTGACTAGTTTGTTAACTATCGCAAATCCAATGGGGACACGACTCACGCAAACACCGCTGTCACCAGCACGGTTAGCAAGGTGGCGAAGAGGAAAAACCTCATCCTACGGGCTGACCAAGTTGCGACGGGCAACTTCCAATGCCTGCAAGGTGCGCAAAGAAGCCGTAAAAGGTATGTTATACGCTGCTCACGTGACTCAATTGATTAAGCTTCTACCACCATGGCACCTCGTAAGAAGTGTTCAACCTGTGGCTCCCGACAATGGCGGAAGAACGCTGCCGGCCTCGTCACTTGCAGTGAGGGACATGTTCTTCAGGTGAGGCTGGGCCAATATAACGTGTCACCTTGACCCACAATCCACCTGCGGCAGCATTATATCAACGAGTCTGAAGAGGTGGACGATGCAGGCACTCATATGATGAGGAAACGCGCTCTCAAGTCCAACCGAAAGAAGAAGGATAGGATGACCAAAGCAGACCCCAAACGTACACCTTCTTTAGCTCATCCGCATATGCTGACCACGAGATTCCAGTCTATCATGGCGATCGAGCCCGATTTCATTATTACCAATGCCTCCAATTACTCTTCCGGACACAAGTCCAAGTATTGATAGTACTCTGGAATCTTCCTCTGGAGTTCGAGGTGTGTCTGCCTCCTGCGTGACGATCTTATCAACATTAACACAACCACTCACTAAGACGATTTGCAGGGATCTATGGACGCTTTACCTCAACCTCATTCCAAATCCGCCTCCAGCAGAACCCTTCTATTGCACTAGAGAGCAGGAAGGGCATCATTCTGAGCCCGAGGATGACAGAAGGAAAGCCCGCAGTCGATCACCACATGAGAATGAAGACGGTGCCCGCTCTCGGGAGGGAATTATCGAACCCGACGAAAAATCCCCCTCGAGCGATGACGAACTACCTGCCCCTGAAATTGCGACACTCCTAGATGAGATATCCGAAGTCAGTTCATCAGACGACGGATCTTCCAGCGACGAGCCTCGCGCTAGGAATGACGCATACGTCCCACCCAAAAAGTCTTTTGCATGCCATGCAGATCGCCCTGAGAACACGATCGCGTTGCTTGTTCTCGCTTGTTGGAGTATCCGGCTGCCAGTTGTTTACATGGATTTCATCAGGTGAGGCACGCGAAAACCACTGCATCATTGCGTATAGTGATGTTAACTGATATCCCCTAGCGCCATTGAATCATATTCGCTTCCCTATCTCGACCATGTTCGTTCCTTACCGCCGTCCCTTGCACGCCACCTCACAAAACATGCTGTTCAAGCATTGTCTCCTCATGTATGAGTTTACGCGCACGAATTGTGTTGATGCTTAATGCATGTGTAGTATGCTCCAAAGACATCGTCTCTGCATCGCCTCGCCGCCCATCTCGCTAACCGAATTTACAATGCATTTGACATCGTCATCCCAGAACTCAATGCCGCTCCCGTCCTTTGGCGTGTCGTGCAAGAATGTTTCTGTGGCACCCGTATGCATACTCGTTCAAGGGATAGCTTGTGTCAATGACGAAACTGTTGTTTAGCAATGCTGTACGCTTTGACCAAGAGGGTCGGAAACATCCTTTCTCTAGAATTATCCCTTCAAGATTCATCACTGCTTTCGCTGTCTGGCGCCCGGGGAGGTGATAGCCAGGCGCACGACAATAGTGCACCGCCTGAAGTTTCCCTGGTCGCTACTGCTGTCATTGTACTCAAACTCGTGTATGGCTTGGATGGGAAAGCAAGGCAGGGGCACTTACGTGCTGTGATCGCTTCGTATGCTAATGATAAGTTCTAGGTTCCCAAGGAACTCCGATGACGCCGCTTGGGCGTTCCCCGCTGCGGATGAATTCTTGGCGGCCGTTCACGAGGTAGATGTCGGGGAAAGCTGTTTGAGCAGTCATAGGTTTGGCTCGCGAGCGACACTGTCTGTCATGACGCCTGTTATTCGTGTCATAATGTTAATTTTGATGCAGGTCTGTAGGCGACCTGGAGGATACAGCCCTGGACGACTATCTTGGATTCTGCCAAAAGGTGTTGGTTGATCCGAAGCGGGATGGTGGGTTGTTTTACTGTCGGGACACACGTGGTACTGAACGGAGGCAGAGGAGACAGAACGTGTTATTGGCAACTATTTTCCGCTGGCAAGTGAGGCTGCGGATCTCACGCGGAGTGAGCCACCCAGCCTGGGAGGGCGAGGACTGCTGTCAACGAGGAGACATGGGGACGGCGGCGGTGCCCTCGAGCCGGGGGAAAAGTACACGATCTACGATGCGAAGGATGTGCTGGGAAATCTATCGGGTGATCTGAAGATGATTATGGAGAGGTCGGCGCGATGGGCAGGGATTGACTGCGACGTGATGTGTGGGGTGGTAGAGCGGTATGAGCGACGGCTACTGCGGTGGTGGCACAAGGCTCGACAGGGTCAGGAGGGAGATTAAGGGCACCGATTGGCATGCTAAGTACAACAATGCATTCACACGTCGGTGCGAGCGAGACTTGGTCTTTGGTCGTCGTCGCTGCCGGCTAATTCGGTAGGGAACTGCCGTACGCTGCGCTACGCTCGGTCGTGTTGGCAGTCCCATTTGTAATGCATCTTTGAACAGTCCATCATCACTCCTTTCTTCTCCACCATCACCCACTCCGATGCGCAGACTGGCGTCCGTCCTTGTCCCCTCCTCCAGGCGCACAGACCACCAAGACGCGCCTACCGCGTCCCCCGGTCTCGCACACAAGAAGTCCAGGGTGTTCCTCTCCCTCTCGAGGAAACATACCTCGACCGACCTACCGTCCCTGCCCCCCCTGGTTGCGAGCGACCTCATCAATTCCTCCTCCTCCTCATCAAGCGGCTCAACTACCATCCGTACCCCCGACGATGACGGCCTCCCACGCACCCCGAGCAAGAAGGGCAGTTGGAAGTCATGGCTAGGGGGAAAGAACGCGGTAGCCAGCGATAATCTCGAGGAACACCAACCACCCCCTTGGCAATCATCCCAAAACGTCCTTCGCTCTCCCAAGTACGGCGCCAATGAAACGGACGTTGTATCCCTCCAGTCCGACGACCCATATGCCAGCCCCGGCGGCGCTCTCTCCCCATCGTACTCCACACAGCAGGTGGCCGCCGCACGTGCCAACACACGTACTATGATTATGAACAGTCTTGTGCACGACCCCACATCCCCTCCGCTGTACCAGTCGCCAGATACCGTCTCTTTCCCTCGTTCGTGCCATAAGTCCCAGCGCCTTCGTCGTCGTGAGACACTAGAATCCGAATTGCACAAAAAGTCGCTTCTAGCCCGTCTAGCCCGCCTATCTCCCTCCGAAGAACCGTCTGTTGTCCAACTTGCATCAAAACCGATCCTTCCGAAACCACAGACGCATCGCAATTTTCAGGACGATTTTTTCCCTTCGGCCGACTTCGTGACCCTGCACAGCTGTGGCCTTGAGAACTGGGTCTTGCGTCCCTGCTTTGAGGATAGGTTTCAACTCTGGGCTCGCCTCGACTCTGGTGAAATAATCCGCACTCGAGTCCCGGGGTCCCACCTTGGGGTGCCTGCGTTGGAGTTTTCCGAATCGCTCGAGCTGTTGGCTGGGACGCTACCGGAAAGCGATGACGACGTAGAGGCAAACAACACGTTTGATCCTGCCTCGGAGTTTACACTGCCACCGTTGAGTTTGAGTGCGTGAAACGTTTGAGTATTATTTTAGACGCTCAGATTCCCCCCTGTAGATCTTGATCCTCCTGCGACGCAAGTAAAAGAATTCAAGTTAGAGCCGCTCTCTCTCCCCTCTCTCTCCTCCCAGTCCAAAGATTCACCCGCAGAGCCTTCTCCCTCACCACAAGCTACCTTTGCGCCGCCTCCTCTGTTGCCCAATCCTTCGTTGCGTGCCCCACAACCTGGTGAACCGACCACTTCCGGATCCGCAGTCACAAGCGATCCCACTCCAAAACGAGGTGTCCGGTTTGCGGAAGATGACGGCAAGGACGATCAGATACCTCTGGGCTATGTCCTTCGTATCCGGAAGAACAAGGAACAGAAGGCTCGGTTCCTCCGGGAAGAGCGGGAACGTCGGCAACAGGCAGCACAACTTTCCATGGCGAATCGTCGAGCAACCGCCCCTCCGCAGGAGAGTCAAGTTTCGAGAGGCGTCGCTCCTCGTCGCCTTCCCCCACGCCCGTTAATCTCGCTGCGTGAGCCCCCGAAACCGCAACAGCAGCCATCCATCACGCACATTGTCCGAGAGGAAGACCGCCTTCGTCGTGAAGTCGAGAAAATAGAAATGGAAAAGTTGCGACGGTCTAGAGACATGGCAAAGAAGCAGGCGGAAGAACGAGAACGTACATATGCTGAGGAACTGCAAGCGACGCGAGTCCGGCGCGAGGCCTCTCGTGCAGGACGCCCATTGGACTCGGTGCCATTGTCTTCGCGTGATCGTTCCGTGTCACGAGATTCGATGCATATCTCACTTCGGAGGTCGAGCATGTCAACCAAGCATGCGCCTGATTTGGTTTTCACACCCGTCTCACCTTATGACGGTTCACCCTCGAGCTCGGTTCCAGCCACACCAGGGAGTCAATATAGTTTGTCAAGACCGCCCTCGATTTACTCGGCTCATACGGCGTCGTCAGAAGACGTCAGGGTAAGAGATAGCCGACATGTCAGTAGACGCATGTCTGTGGTTTCGGACACGGCAAAATCACTCCATCCTCCATATGATCCCCGGGCTTCGTTTAACCCATACTCGTGGAATGTCCCTGCAATCCCGCCAGTTCCCTCAATGCCCGCTATGCCAATGGTGAATGGCATGCCGTTTTATGGGATGGACATGCCCCTGCTTCCCCCGACTCCCCCATTCATGATGAATCAGTTCGGCCCTCGCTCTCGCTCGTATACTGCGATGGCCGGACAACAGTTCCCTTTGCAGAGCTCGGCCTCACTTCCTAGAAACGACAGCTCTGAAGGAGTCAACTCTAGCAGTCGTACCTCAAGCCCCCACTCGTCTGGATCGCATCAGAGACGTTCCAGTGACGATGCTATTCGAAGGGAAAAGACGCAGGGAGACCCTCGATCGGGCAATTACAGCGAGCTTCGGGGTAACAAAATGTCTCTCACTATGCGCGGCGTTCAATCACATAGTCCGCAACGGTCGAGTTGGCTCCCACCTGAACAGATCCCAGCCAAGAAACTGTCGTCGTTAAGACCTGTATCCGGTTTACATTCCCCCGAGACACCTGCCAATGTACGCCGACGAACTGCCGTATCATAGGAGCTTCTTGTGTGCATCACGGCACAATACCTCACATTTGCATCAATTTTAGTGGACCCCACCCACTCGGACACGCTCATTTATACCCTCACTTTTGGAGTCTTCCACAACGATCATAATCATAGTCATACCTCAAAGTCATTGCACACGACTTCAACGCACTATGGATATTACTTAATTTAATCTTTCCGTCGACGCAGGATTGTTCCCCTTCTTTTAATCACTTGTCTTGACGTTTTCCAACACTCAATTTTCAGCAACGTTGTCCTTTCTTGCATCCCACAGCCACGCTGGACTGATCTCCATGTTGCACGTTCTTCTCATGCATCTTTATTCAGCAGATTCCTTGTCTTCAACATACTTGCCTTGCTTCCGTGCTCAGATCTATTATACAATGTATAATTCTTGTGATTGAGTGGGCTTGTCCATGTGGACTTGCAAATGTTTATGGTATGAAGAGTTGTTGGATTAGCCAAGACCACCCCATGGACCACGTATTCTCCGAGCGAGTTGTATATCACGCTGCATGATAGTGACGCGTTTGGCGTGTATAGCACACAGGTTTCTGAGGAGTAAACCGTGTCAAGGGAAAATGGAAGGGAGAGCACGACAGCCACGTACGCGTCTTCAAAAAGATGAACGAGAAAGGCTTCCGTTGCCTCTTGCAAGGCTAATATGGCAGAGGCCTGCCACCGCAAGCCTGTCTCGTTGGTCTGATAGTTGGTGTCCGTCATCATGTCCAATGCAATTTCGCGAACCTACAAAGAGGGTAATATGGGATAGAAGAGAGAAACACGATATGGCGACATACGACGCGAGAGAATGGGAGTTTACGAAGCAAGAGGTCTGTGCTGCGCTGGTATTTGCGAATCTCACGCAGTGCGAGAGTGCCAGGGCGATACCGGCGTTTCTTGCGCTGGCCAGACTGTTCGTTGGCGTCTGAATGGCCTAGGGGGTGTTGAACGACGCGTGAAGGAACGCGGATGTGGCTTACGGGGCCCTTTGTCGCGCGAGGACGACGCGACGGGTGGTCCACCGCCGGTGCTCTTGCGGGCGGTGGACGGTTTGGAGCGCTTTGGGGGTGCCGACGACGGATTGCTGTCGTCGTCGCCACCAGCGTCGGCGCCGGTCTGCTGAGCGCGTTTCCGTTTCTGCACTGTTTGGGCCATGGTTCAAGTCGACGGCCGAGTTGCCAAATCGGTGGTTGAGATGGTGTCGCCTGTGATCACTGGTTATTATCGCTACACGGACATCTTTTTCGAATGGTGCGGCCCCGTCGTCATCCAGGCCGACGCTGACGGCAGTCTACAGGCATCAGGCCCTGCCCGATCCACTCGATCGCAACCCGCTCAAGGCCGTCCTCGCCCAGGACGCCCTCGTCCATCCTGACCACCCCCTCCACCAGGATGGCGTCGACGGCGTCGAACTCTACCTGGGCACCCTCCAAAACTTTGAGACCCGTCTCCTCTTCTCCTCGGCGCAGGTCGAGTACATACGCTACTGGCTGCACGCGATGCAACTCACCCAGCAGCCCATCCCGCTGCCCTACTCCGACTGCCTCCTCACCGATTCCAGCCTCAGACACGTATCTCCCGTACACTTTACTACGAGAGAGGACCTTCGCAAGGCCCTCAAGGTCAGCCCACATATCCCTCCCGTCCGTTCTGACCACCCCCGCAGCAAATCGAGAAAAACAACAAGCGCCTCAAGGGCGTCGACCCGACCCTCAACGCGCGCCGTGACATCTTTGAACGTGTGCGCGCGTTTTGGTCCCAGAAACGCGGCGTGTGGTGTGCACTCGACTTTGAGGCATGGGACAGGGACCACACCCTCCTCACCGAGTTTGGGTGGAGCACCGTCCGTTGGGAGGACGATCAGCAGATCGAGGAGCAGGGGCATCTCATTGTCAAGGAACACAAGTATTATGCCAACACGTTCGTGCCGGATAATCGAGAGGTGTGTTTGTTTGCTTTGTGATCCCGTCCATCCCGTGACCGTGCGCGTAGCGCTTTGCGTTTGGTGCGAGCGAGCAGGTCGACAAGAGGGCGTTCAAGAACCGAATCCAGACGCTTGTTGCCCGTCTTCAGTCCGCTGGTCCGCTCTTTCTGATATTCCATGATAACAATCAGGATATCAAGTACGTGCACCGTATCAGCCGAAACCGCGCGTCTCTGACGCCAACGATAGATACCTGAAGTCAAAGGAGGTGGAAGTCACATTGTCCAACATGGCATTTATGCTGCCGGAGGCACCTCCACAAGATGGGATCTTTGTTGTCGACACATCAGACCTCTTTGCTGCCCTCGAAGGCGAAGCTGGTGGTAACCGCCGCTCGCTCGAGCGCGTCTGTAGACACCTCCAAATCCCCACGACATATCTCCACAACGCGGGAAACGATGCACATGTATGTTGGCTGTCCTTTTCGACGTGATACATTACTCAGGTGTTGAACAGTACACAATGTTGGCGCTGCAATCCATGGCCTCTGGTGATCCCATTGATATGCAACGGGAGAAACGTTGGCCCAATCGCACGGGTAACAACAGTGGAGCACCACAGACGACTCCTGGTGTCAAGGTGAACTTTGACTCATGGGAAGATGAAGACTTTTCAGATCAAGAAGGTATATTTGGACCCATAACTGAAACGTCCCAGTCCGCTGTTGCGGACAATGATGAAAAGACGTAAGCAAAGGGTCAAAGCTGTTCAGTTTCTAAGTGTTTCCGTCTACTGTACGATCTGATGTTCGTAGATAAGAATTAAGCGTGTAGTGCTCAGCGTTCAGATTGTCGTGAAGAACGTGAAGCTGCTCGTGAAAGTACGTGCTTACTCTTCTTTTTCGTGATCGACATCACCGTCACCATTGGCGACGTCGTCATCCTCGTCGTCGGACCTATCGTCCGTCATGGTGGCAGGTTGGAGGGATCTGCAATTCTTACATCAGAGGATGTGGCACGAGAGCCTAGTAAGACAGACCTGAGGGCAATACGTATGATATAATAGTACCAGAACAAGTTGAGGATCTGAAGTAGCAGAATGGGGACAAAGATTTGATATTTCATCCACCAAACGAGCCAAGCCCCTGTCTTAGGTGCCCAAACTCGATTGGCCTCACTGTTAAAGCTGGAGATGCCTGGAAACCAAGAATATTGGGGGTACTCACGGAATGAGGTCGAATTCGTACCAAACTGACCAGAGCATGACGATGTTCAAATAATGCCGGAAATATCTGTCACAAAACTATTAGGAACGGCACATGAACAAGGGGTGTGACTGACGTCCATATGCCGAGGAATGTTAAGAAAGCGACTAGTTTTGCGTAGGTGAGACCCAGGTAGTTGAGAATCTTGGAGAACTACCATACAAGAAACAGAAGCAGTCAAATAAAAGGAGAAAACAGAAGGGGGAGGACACACTGCGAGAAAGACATCTGGAATATCCATGCTCATATATACAGCGTTGCCTATGAGCGTCAAATTGATGAGATAACTCCATCTATGGAATGTGAGTGGTAATCCTCTTGAGCGAACGGACGGAGACATACCCGATGAGCCAGAGCGAGACAAAGTGATGGGCAACGAGCTCATTGTAGTCTTTGCGAGGTTTCTCGAGACGGAGAAGCAGGACGATGAGTTGTTGGCACCAGTAAGCAGCATGCATGAGATAGTATCGTTTCAAGTCGGGTAGCATATCCCAGTGAGGATAGCCTGTGGAGAGTGAGGAGAAGAAAAAGGGGGGATAGAAATAGAAGACCTCGCCAAAAGTGTTCTGTCTGATACCAGAACGTCGGCAAACGAGACATGATGTACTGTGCAGAGGGTCAAAAAGGATATAGAGAGGGTAGCAATGGACCGACGTAGCCCCAGACACCCATGGCAGCGAAATAGACGAAGGCATAACCTTGCTCCCCGAACCTTTCGCGTTTTGCAAGGCGGTTTAGGCCGAAATAACGCGCTATGGGATGACAAACATTGACGGTGATGATCTGACGAACGAAAGAGAAAAACACGATATAGTATGCGACAAAGACAAGATCCAAGTAGCCTTTCTGGTAACGTGGGTCGGAGTCAGGGGAAGAAGGGACGCGGTGAGAGATGAAGAGGAGCGGTCTGAGGGGGTTTGAAAGACCCTGAGCGACGTATGGAGCGAGAACCTCCCAGTTTATAAACAGGATGATGGGTGTCAAGAGAAGCTTGAAAGAGGAGGCTGGGAGGGTGTTAGAACACATACGTACGGGTTTACAGGGTCAAAATACCAGGATTAACGACCCATCTTGAGGACTTGATATCAGACCAAAAGCCTGGAGGAGACATGGTGGATGGTCAGACAGAAATGAATGACGCGGGACGTGATCGAGGCGCAAAATAAATATTTAAATAAATAATTGTCTCGCATGTTTTCGACGCTGGGTCTGTTCCAGTCGCTGCCGTGTCCGCGCGCGGACTGCACTCGCTGTCCGTTCTCGCATGTACCCGTACCAACGCCGCCCGCCGCGCCCATCGCCACCCCGACGGAACCACCCAGCACCGTGCCCACGAAGAGACCCCTTGAGCTCACTGCACCCGCCCCAGATCCACCTCCACAGCGCATCAGGACAGCGACTACCGCAAAGCCAGTCGTATCCCAGTCCACCCCACTCTCATCCGTGCGTCATTTGCCTCCTTACCCGCACAGTCTCACCCCACACACTCGCATAGACGGGCGCACCAACCCTTAGGATCAATGCCGCTCAATCACGCGTCCCCTTGCCCGTTCGCCAGGTTCGCGATCTTCTCCGTAATACGCCTGTTATTTATTCCCACCAGGCCATGGTCAAGAACCTCTGCGATCACTTTGTCGTCTTGTACGAACATCTTTTGTCCTCGAATCCCACTCTTGCCTCTGAGCATGCCCTACGCCAAGAAGAACAGGTTTACAGCAAGTCTACAAAGCTCACTTATCGCAATGTGCGCATGCTCTCCTCCCCAGTTACTTCTCTCTGACCCCTTTCTTAGGCTGTCATAAACTCAATCGCGTCCCTAAAAAGACGCGACACGCCCGATTCCATCTCCCATCCGTCCGTCGGCACCGAGGACGACATCGCAGAACGCGCAGAAGCTCGCAACAAACTTGACGCGCTTCACCTCACCCGCTCTGTTCTCGCCCATCTTCTCATGTCTACAGATACCATGAAACAGTGGGGATACGTAACCGAAATACCCGAGGGGGCCGGTGGATCAAAACCACACGCGGTCGGCCAGATCGCAAAATGCGATCGTTGTGGTCAGCGTTACTTGGTCACTGATACCCCTGCCCACAATGAGTGCACCCACCACTGGGGCAAAGCGTTCAACAAGACCATCAATGGTACGTCCGAAATATTCACCTCGTCATCTTGCGTTCCCAACCTTGTCTACAAGGTGAGAAATTACGCGTATACTCGTGTTGCTCAAGGACGACAAGCGAGGACGGCTGTTCAAGGGGATTTCACGTGTTCTATGAATCAGATCCAGCAGATCTTCACCTCCGTCACCCATTTTCGCTCACACGATCCCAAAAATCACGCGGCGAAGGCAGTTCGGTTGACACGGCCTTGGACGTCGTTGCCCTCGATTGTGAGATGATTTACTCCACAGGTGGCATGCGTGTTGCCCGCGTCTCAGTCGTCGACGGTGCGGGAACCGATATTTTTGACGAGCTGGTTAGAATGGATGACGACGTTAACGTCATGTTAGCATACTATTCTGCATTACATCCATCTTCGATTAACAGTTTATCAGAGACTACAACACCCGATTTTCGGGCATCACAGAGAAGGACTATCAAAAGGCGTCACTGACCCTCCCTTTGATACGACAGTCGCTCGATTCATTTATCAATTCCGAGACCGTCATCATCGGACATGGTTTAGAGAACGATCTCAAGACCCTCCGCATGGTACATTATCAATGTATTGATACTGCCATTCTCTTTCCTCATCGAGCTGGTCGACCATATAGACGATCTCTAAAGGATCTGTCCGTGTCATCTCGCATTCACTTCTACGTTCACTGATCGTGACCCATTAGCGTCAAAGAACACATTGGAATCTCAATCCAAACTGGCGATGGAGCGTCTGGCCATTCCTCTGTCGAAGACTCTACCGCGACTCTCGACCTCGTTCGGTGGCATATTCTAAACAAAGCAAAAAACAAGACCGCGACATCGGATTCATAGCCCCCTCTTGGCACCTTGCATACGTCGATCTTGTCGTAAACTACTGTATCACATACTCGTTACTTCTTCGTAGCACCTCTTCTAGTTTTAATCAGCCTCTGGAGTCTGTGTTGTGTGGAGGCTTACCGGGACGCTTCAAATATCATTCGTGGAGTGAGCGCCCGTCTCAGCGCATCAGTGGGGCTTGATAACACATGTTCATGAAATATAAATGGATGCAAAGCAGGGACATCTAACCGGTGTGCGCTGCCAAACGCCCCATGATATCATCCCCATTCTCCTGTTCCTCTGCGTTGTCCGATTGTGTGACCTGAAACGGGATCATGAGTAGTGGACACCATCACCTGGTACTATGAACGGACCACGCGCAAAACGGACTTTTTCGAGGACTCTTGCATTTCTCCAGCTATGATAAGTTCATCTAGGATCTACGGGACGCGTCAGCTGACGATACAATACGTACGAAACAGCAACATACAGCGTACGCCTTTTGAAAGTTGAATATACTGCAAGAGCCGTGATCGAACGTTCTGGAACCCTTTGAACACCCTGACTTACAGGTCTAGCTCGCACACCTGTTGCAGTTGTGGTAACAGAACGTATATGGACGAAAAGAAACAACGTACGTTTCCAAAGTATCTATCCAGGACCTCCACGTAGCGATGGATGATCTCCAATGTGATGAGTTCATTGTCCGCAGAGCTAATCCCGCAGACAAAAAATAACGAGGCGTATCTCCGGTAAACGACCTTGGTGTCTGTAGTCCCATGTGTCAGGACACCTACATCTCCCCAGTCACACTCACCCTTGTATTCTAAAAAGTTACACATCCGCGTGCGTCGAGCCAAAACCAGCTGGGTGACATCCTTGACGATCTTGGCCTTCGTTTTCGGAGGCATTGTCGTAAACCATTTTGAAAGACGAACTTTTCCTAGTAATAGGACCCAATGTAAGATGTTTGCCTCGTCTTGCTGAGACAACGGACGAGCCTTGTCGTGACACGAGAAGGATGTAGTTGATCATATCCAAAGGGTAATGACTAGTGGCTGTGCAAACCATACACTAACATCTACCAGGTATCTAACACGACGGTCGAGTACCGATCCTCTACGACACTTCGGTCAGCACAACAACTTTAGAAGAGGAGAGTGTTGAAAATCAGATTAGATCAAGAAACATTCACTGGACACCACTGTCCAAGGAGAAACGGAGGGTACCCTCGAACCACTTTTTGTCGTCATTCAGTGTCTAAACAGAACGAACACTCACCAAGCGTTCTACTTTTTGCGCCGTTGGTCGGCCACGGGAAGAACAACTGGTGACGAAGGCAGGGGCGGTGCAGAAGGCATTGAAGGCAGCATCGCCGATGCTTTCTTCCTCCGCAACTCCCAATAGTCAAACAACCACGTCTGCACGAGACCAAACGTAGCCGAGGTGGCCCAATACAAGACAACACTCTGAAGGGCCGGTGAGTTGTGGAACGGAAAGCGGAGAGCGACAGCCCTACCCCAGGAACCATCGTCGAAACGAGGATCCGCCCAATAGACATCAACCTGAGAGCGGATTTTATGATTTTTTGTGGTTCGATCACCGTCTCTCCTTTCGCAACTTTCTTCTGTTTCCATTCTTCCACCTTGGCCTCGCGTTCACGTTGTTCGACCGTCATGAACCACCTGGAGCTCTCCACATTTGCTAGTGTAATGAAACCAAGTGCAATCGGTAGGGCACCTGTCGGATCAGGATGTACGAGCGTAGAGAGAGAGAGAAACGATTCAGAGTCGAGTGGTGTGGGATGTTGGGATATGTGCGCGAGTGCGACAGAACACCCAACGAACACGGGCAACTGGGTGAGGGGTGGTATCACCATCGTTGTTTTAGGATTGCAGCGATACTCGGAAAACAGTTCTTTGCGGCGGACTGCAACCTGGCGGAACGATGTTAGTTGGGTGGCTGAAATCGAGCGAGAGAAACATACTGCGTGCTGCATTCTAGTGCGGTGGGCTACATGCAGCTCTTCCTTTGTACCTCGGACTTTCTCTTTCTGCATCTCATTAAGCACCTTTTTTGCGATTGCCGGTGCCTCTAACTGCAGACGAGGTAATGCCTGCTCTTCAGCCCTCCACTGTCTTCGTTTGGACTATATGGCATCAGCACAGGGCGTGGGTGGAAGTGAGTATGAGTGATTCACCCATACTGAGAACGGGACAGTGAGTGCAAGCCGGGTCAGCACTGTACAAAGGATGATCGTTGTGGAGTACGCAGGCCATGAAGGAGGAATCGGAAGCGCGGTCGCAAGGTCGAGAAAACCGTCTTTAAGAACGTCCAAAGTGACAAATGTCTTCCGAGGGCGATGTGAATAGAGACCTAGCTGAGGCCGAGGCCGGTAGTGCCCTCTATGAAGAACGCGGCCAGCCAGCATCGTTCTAGTTCTGGCGCAAGTCGCGTCAATTTATGGACAATACTATTCTTGCTACCAAGTACCACTATTTCAATCCGCCGTGTCCATGTCAACCACACCTTCCTCCGAGCTGGCCTCTGCTGGACAGTAGGTAGAAAACGCAAACGATTTCGTAAGGAAACTTCCAGGGTTGAACACATGACAACCAGAATAGGTCAACTTGTACTTTTCATACCTGTCAGCTAGCACGACCTTGGAAATGATGCTAATCAGCCTCGGCTGTCTGAACGGGCAACGCAGTATCTTACGGCCGTCGGCAATGGATACAGGCGCAGGGCGTGATCATAATCAAATAATGTCGGTTGGATTTGAGTCGTTAAGGGCGTCAGATGACTTTGATCTAAGATTGTCTGTACAAGCTGCAAAACGTCTGCTTAGTGTAGAAACAAGGAGAACTGCACAACGCAACTCACGTATCTTCTCAGATCTTCTCCCATAACATCAGGTTTAACCTCCACTGTGTTTCGCAACATCCTCGCCATGGTATCTTCACGAAAAATTACAATCTCTTGCGCAAAAAACTTCAGACGACAAGGGTTACTCGCAAAGTGCGCCTTTGGAACCTTGGCCCTGATCTGAGACGTAAATGACGAGAGTATCGGTTTCCGCGGTAGAGTCGTGTTGCTCGTCAGGTCAAGGGGACCCGGAACAAAGATAAAGTGTGTTGTACGGGTAATCTGAGAATATGACGCAATCAGTTGACCAAGCGAATCAAAGTTTTCTGTATGTCAATTCTCAGTCCTTGATGCACGTTAAACTAGATTCCGACATGCCCTGGTATTGCTGAATATCCTGACTGCTCCCTTGGATAATTGATCGACTGGTGAAATTTCCACACATGACAATAACCTTGGGTATAAAGTTATTTTCAATGCAGTTATCGAACATCCTCTGGAGTCCGATGAAGGTTTTGGGGTTGTCAAGCCAGACATCAGACAAGACGAAGAAATAAACATCTGAAAGCTCCTCGCGGACTCGACGAGCATAGTTCGACTGGATATAAATCAGATATAGTTTTGACGACGAGGGAACACGCACGTCTTCCAGTAAGGTGGTCGAACCTTTACCGAGAAAATCTATATGACCATACATTGAACTACGAGAGTGAACGCCCGTTCTGTGTTCCGTCGAGACGATCCCTTACCGAGCAGTCTCACGATCCTCACATGGCGGTTGGCCCATGGCGATCACTTCCAAGGTGCCGTCTTCTGTGTACTCGCCTTCTACGAGAGCAATGCAGCCTTCAGTGTACAGTCCCTCGCCAGGGTCGTCCTTTGTCAAAGTTAATGCCTCGAGTTACGCAAAAACATTGGTAATCGCACCAGCTTGGATACATCTAGCACAACGTTTCCATCCGCGTCTTCAAGACACAGTTTCCCTTCCATGTTGTGTGAGAGCATGCCGAGAAGCAGGAACCTTTCTCCAGCTCTGCCCAAAAGTTGTTTCGTCGATTTCAGCTGTTACAAATTTTATGGGAATAGATCTCAACTGATGTCATTGCCTTGATCATACCGTTACGAGATGCTCCCGGTCACGGGAGGGTAATGTTGAAGGTGAGAAATGTTCATTGCGCAGTATGGACTGCTTGATGATATGAAGCCTATTGCGCACAGACATTATGCGCGTTTCCGCTGTGCCAGATATTGTCGGTGGCACTGAGGATCTTCGGACTTTACACTGAAAAAAAAGAGATCAAAGCAGAATACACACCTTTCAAAAGTCCCCCGTTCGTGCGACCAGTTCCAGGCCGGCATTTCGAAAGCATCGATTACATGTAAATGACATTCAGGATCAAGCAGCTCTGTTTCAGCCTGATCACCGGAACCTTGATCTTGGAGCGCTTCGTATACTCTCCGGAGAATAGATAAAGATACCTTCATGGCGGCGTCTGTACGAGAACAGTCAGC
Organism: Tubosaeta aff. heterosetosa; assembly: GCA_038094375.1. NCBI lineage: Eukaryota > Fungi > Basidiomycota > Agaricomycetes > Boletales > Boletaceae > Tubosaeta > Tubosaeta aff. heterosetosa. The sequence goes on from JBBPUC010000003.1 coordinate 170,482, forward strand.
AACGACCAGGGGAAAAAGTTGACACACTACCATCTTGCTTGTTGTACTCCCTAGCGATTGTTTCGATAGAAAATTCAACTTGTTCGTCCGGGATCTCGTGACTGTCAAGAACCTCTTCAAGAAACTGCAGGGCCTCGGGTCCAAGTGAGTGACTGTACTTGCGAAAGACCTAAAGAAGTTTGATTGGAACACCCGACAGGATCAGGAGAGCATGAAACCTTGATTATAACTCGCTGACGTGCATCTGCCATGGCTGTCGAAAGTGGGAAAAGAAGAGCTTGGTATTTGTAGCGCCGACTATTCAAGAATCAACCTAGACACACCAGAAGTTGGCTCTAGAGAGGTAAGCGAAATGGCTCACAACGTGCAGTGCTGAACCACATGAGCAGAGATATACTGAATTAGGACGAGTCCGCCTGTGCCACGACGATCATGTTCTCAACTTTGGACCTCGATATAAGACCGGGATCAGGCATAGGAATATTTGAGCTAGGTCTATTATTGTTTTTTTTTCCAAGTCTACGGTCTGTTTACCCCCCCAGGCTCGTCTCTCTGGTCAGTCATTTCCACACTGCGAACGCTCCAACACCTGTTCCCTCAAGTGGAGGTCAAGTTTGATCCCGAGAATGCATCCACAACCCCAGTGATACTTCATCTGCGTCCGTACTTTGACTTGCTCTTCTCCGCTTATCATCAGCGACTCCACACGATCTGTCTTAGAAAGCCAAGGGACTCTCATCCCCCGCTAACACTCAAATACAAGGATTCGGTGATCTGTTCTGGTGGGGAGGCACTGGTCAAGGTCAAGATAAGCCGAACATTTGGTCCAACCTATCCAGGGGATGAGTTGAGGTATCCGGGTGTCTGGTTCAGCTTTGACGACGATGCAATCAGTGAAGGCCTCAAGGGCAACTCGTCGCATGCAATCGCGGAAAATAGATCAAAGGAGGTCAAGCGTATCGTTGTCACACAGAAGGATGCGCGGGATGGGGAGCGTGACCCCCTTGACGAAGTCGTTCTCTGTCCAATCATGTATGGAGACATTTCACGGACCGTTGTCAAGGTAGGGGCCAATCGCTTTGAAGTTCACGTCCTTTGATTGCATCTATAGATTAACAATGGGGTTGTTCTTTACTTCTATGGCCCTTCTGGTCCCTCGACCTCGTGTCTTCACGTCCGTTTGGGAGAAACAACCGCGCAGGATCTCAATATCGATCTTGGAACACCATCCAGAGTGTTTTACAAGGACGACGAACGAATGGCAATTCATTCGCCCAGCCCGCAGCTAGAAGATGAGAGTCAGGGTACGGATTGTGAGTTTTATGTTCTGGCAGCGTTGTCTCGTGACGGTCATCAGATTTTTATAACTATTTTAGTCATGGGATCGACTTCCTAATGTCCGGTCAAACGCACTTGGTACGCAAGATCATACTACACTCCAATGTGGTAAGGAACCGGCCTATCTGTTTGTTGCAATTTATTAAAGGATCATCTCAAGCCGGGTTCCCCCTTATTTCAACAATATAAACGCTGTCCATGGGAGCTGGAGGGTAAACCAGAGGATGACGAGGATGGTCAGTTTTATGTTATGTGTAATCTGAATATAACTCAAAACGACTAGATTCACCTCCAAGAATGCGTTTTACTGACAAGGTGAGGGAACCGGTTCTTGTACATCTTCTGGTACCCTAAGGCATCTTAGTTTGAAGCAATCAGCCACTTTCTGAGCCCGAGGGATGTACCACCATCCATGGTACATGATCGTACAGAATACGAGGATAACCTTACTCTACTGAGTGCAACTTCTCGTAAGTGCTGATCACTTGAGTCATGATCCTTTTGCCCACACCCATGCAGGACTTTACGGCTACGACGGGGTGATATTAGAAGTGAACGAGGCATCCCAGGTTGTGGCAGTTATGTTGTTTTGATGGCAGTATGGACTTGTGCATATGTAGATGTCTGGGTGTTCAACGGTATCGTTACGTGCGTAGAGTCAGCTAGAAAAAATGTCTGGCCAGATCACTCTAAGCTTTTCTAAATCATCGATCACCGCAATGTCTCCCATATCTGCAGCGGGGTCCGCATTGATACCTAGCGTCTTCTTCTTTCCGCCTTCCACGACGTCTAACCCCGTTTCGTGGAAGTGTGCGCATCGGCCCCAGCCCAGCTTTCTAGCAGCTACCACATTTATCTTGCTGTCGTCTATGAATAAGCACTTAGAGGGATCAGATATGCGAGCGACATTCATAGCCTGTCAAAGGGCGTTGTGCGTGAATCCAGTAAAAATTTTGGTGAGTGCTCACATTGTGGAAGAACTCGGCTTCTGGCTTGCAAGTGAAGTGCGGTTGCTCATAATCACAGTAGACGAGTCCTTCTATTTGATCTTGGACATTCAGTATTTTGAGCACGCGATTGGCATGCTGGTGTTTGTGAGAATCCGCGCCATTCACTCTGTTTGTAGGACATACATTCTTGTATGCGTTGGTGAGCGCCCAAACGCGCACCTTGGTTCTGTCCAGATCCTCAAATAGTTTCCTCAGCTTTGAGTCTGGCTTGATACATTGTTCGAGGGGGAGAGTGCCATCGCATTTCTGATCAAAATCAAGAGGATCTGAGTAGCGGGTGCTCTATCTTTTCGCAAGTAGAGTGTTAATGCAAACGCAATCACCTATATTATAATGCTGCGTGAGGCCACGTAGAGCCAGCCCGTATTGCTTGTAATATTTGTGATGCAATTCTGACGCTTCGTCTTCGCTAAGACCGAGGGAGACAAAATATGCTTCGGAATTCGCATTAAAGCAGCCTTCGATCGGTAGACCACAGACATACCGTGAATTCGTTCGCCCATCGCATGGGATATCTTTGTACTAGCAGAATAAAGGGTGTTGTCGATGTCGAACCAGATGACCATACGAGGATCTGAAAAACGGAGGAATCAGGAGAACTCAAAGAGTAGCACTAAACTGTCATACCTTCTACAGCACCGTCGATGGACATAACTAAAGGGTATCGTTGAACCTGAGGGTTGCTCAGCGATAACCGCCCATGTCTTGACTGAGGTATATCGGGAATATAGTTCTCACAAATTAAACTCCGAACTTCATCATCGTTGTGTGCCCTCACTGTGGAGATCGACGACCTCGACATCCAAACCCTCAAGACTAAAGACCGGTGAGTGCGATCCCGTTTGGACTAGAGAGACATCCCTTGGCCAACATGGTTGTGCACCTCTATCTATACGGTGCATGGCCCGTCCCCGCTGGATGTCTCGCTGGTACTTTGGATGCGATTCCTGCTAACATGTACATACTCAGATGGCCCGCAGCAAACAACTCGCACCCGGAATCCCCGCGCGGCGTCCTCAGGCCCGTGCTCGCCGCAGTTTGAAGGGCCTAAAAAAATCATCTGAGCCAGATACTCCTGCAACCAAGGAGGTTCAGGTGGGCGGCGAGAAGAACGGCGGGACCCGTCTCGTGCCCACGTCAAAGGCACCGCGTTACTACCCCGCAGAAGACGTCCGTCAACCAAAGAAAAGCCGTAAATCACCCAAACCTACCAAGCTCCGCCCGTCTATTGTTCCGGGCTCCGTCCTCATCGTGCTTGCTGGCCGTTTCAGGGGGAAAAGAGTGGTGTTCTTGAAGCAGCTGGAGAGTGGGTTGTTGTTGGTGACGGGTCCCTACAAGATAAACGGTGTCCCGTTACGGAGGGTGAATCAAGCATATGTCATTGCTACGTCGACAAGGGTCGAGCTGGAAGGCTTCGAGGTAGGTACTCTGTCAGCCCGAGCGCGCTGAGCTCTGATCTTCGCGCTAGGTCGACTCGAAGATCAACGACGCGTACTTTGCCAAGGCTATCGTAAAGGGTGCATCTTCCGCGGAGGCAGAATTCTTTGAGGAGGGCAAGCCGAAGCCAAAAGAGCCATTCCCGGAGGCCAAGTCAGCTGACCAAAAGGAGGTGGACAAGGCTGTCATTGCGGCCGTTCAGAAGCAGACGAACTTGGCCAAGTACCTGAAGGCTACGTTCGGTCTTACCAAGGGTCAGTACCCTCATCAGCTGGTGTTTTGAGAGGGCGGCGTTGTGTGCTATGTAAAACTATGTTCGTTGCACGCACCATTCTATGTTTTGAATCACGTGTCCGCCTGTTTGTCTGAACTTCCACACTCGTTTGAACTCACCAATGTCGTTCGCCTTGCGGTTGCTCCTCACAAGCCTTGTTCTCGTCCTACTCTTGGTGTTCAAATGGCCCACGACCACCTCCTCTTGGGTCCTGCTTGCTTGCTGGCCCCTTGGTGTAATCGTCTTCTCATACGTCACTCGCGTGTACCTCGCGCCATACGTCCTCATGCGCTGCTCCAGCCACATTCGCGTTCGCAGTGTCAGCTTGCGCTCCATTCGTGGCCTATACTTTCGCCAAGGCAACCGGACCTGGCAAATCGACCGTTTTGTATATTCCTATCGCTCTTCCACGGATGATGGCCCCAGAAGACTCTCTTTCCGGATCGAGGGCTTTAAGTTAGTGATAGAGCCTCCCCCGATTCCTCAGCCTCCTCTGCGCACAACTCATAGACGTGGACTTACACTTGCCAACCTTTCTCCATCTCCTCTGGCACTCTACCTGTGGTTCGTCATATCAAGCCTATACATTGCGTTAGACCCCGTGCTCCGGCCTGTCATTCGCCTCACCGTGACTGCGACTCTACGGCAAGTTGTGCATTTCATCCCGAGACTTATGGAGACGGTCCAAGTGAATATTGACCAAGCTATTGTCGCATACGCTGGTTCCCCTCAGGTTCAGCTTATCGCACAGAACATTGTGCTCAAGGGACATGTTTCCTTTGCTCAAGGCCATCATTTGTATCCTGTCAGAGATTATGTTCCCTCAAGTAATCAGGCCTTGAGCGCACGAGCTCTTGCAATGGGTGCTTGGAAGTCACGTCTTTCCAACGGATTTCGTCGTGCCTGGACTCGCACTTGGAACGATACTTTAGGACGAATGACGGGCTCTATCTCGTATGATCTCGTGGCGTCACAGGTTCATGGTTTTATCCCGCCGGATGGTCTGATACAGATGGGTATGTCGAACGATTGGTCTGTTAGGTGTTACTAACGTGAAATTGGGCCAGGCATATCTGAAAGTGGGACAATATTCCGTTCACCTGAGTCTCTTGTAGTTAGTGGCTCCGCCCGCTTTCGCCCAAGAGACGGCGCCGTTGAGCCATGCAGCATTCACAACCAAGTCAAGCTTGGAGCCATTCATGTGGATGCCGACAATCTTCGACGTTGGTTATCTCATCTCGAGGTTGCAACAAAGAATGCCCCCACTCCACCTCCCAGCTCTCTCAGCGCAGCTACCTCCCCATGGTTGAAGAGTCCTTTTAGTGCAGTGAGTACTATTATGTGCACTGTTAGCCATGCGCTTACACTACGAAGTCTTCCGTCGCTTCGGATGTTCGTCTTCAAGTTGCACCGAAGCGGAAGCAAAATAGTATGGTGCGTATTGCAGTGTTTGTATAAGTATACGTGCTGAATGCCTGATACCCTAGCCTCTAGAGCTCCTCGCGGTTGTTCGTCTTGACCTAGGTTCTGTTACGATATCACAGAAGATTGGTGGTCACAAGTTTTGCGTCGTCTTCTGTGGGGCTACCTGTTCCTTCGAACCCAGCAACCCAATGGTGAACCCTGTCCATCGTGCTTGGCTGGGCAAGGAATCGTCAATGGTATCGCGGGCGTATATGTTTTGCTTGAAACTCCAGGACGTTTCCTTACACCGGCCGAATTGGCAAACACAATCAAACCCACCTATTGTATCCATTGGTTTTACCTCGGTCAACGTCACGTTGTCAGGCTGGTCGTCATTGTTGTCTGTCGATCGTTCTCGCTGTGATTCCAATCTACCGTCTTTGTTCCTTGAAATCCAGATTGCTCTCCTGTCATTCGCAGACCAACATGACTTGCTGCTCAATCTAATTACGGAACTCAATTCTCCTGATGTACGGCGCGTAGATCCAGGGCCTCTGTTACCAACTATCATCTCGCCAGTTCCCCGCATTACTGTGAATATGAGGGTAGGCCGGATTTCTGCTCGCGTGATATGTGCCAATGTTCCTGGAGTCGAGGGGCCATTTTCAGTGGAGCTGGAGTCCGAAGGGATGACGTTTACCTCTTCTTCCAACTTCCATATAGGAACGGCGTCGACACAGAACCTCCTACTTGATGGCGACCTCCCGTTTCGTATGGCATGTCCCTTCAACTTCGTCTTGTACCCACTTTTCTTGCGACTACGTTCCCATTCGTCAAACGTTGTTACCCGACGTATGTCTAGGTGGGGTGCAGAATGCGCAGGCAGTGACACTTTATTCTCCATGGAGCTTTTGGAGGCTAATGGGATTTTAACGGGACTCGGAGAGGCTGATGATGATGGTCAATCAATCTGCGCCACGTTGAACACTCGCACCATCTTCGTTGACGTCCACTTTTGCTCGGAGGCGGCGATACTGGAGTTATGGCAACCGGAAAAACTCAGAATTTTGAGTGTGTTGCTGTCATTGCTTTCTGCCCGTCGGCTTTCTTCACAGTCAAGACCGAGTCGCCCCTCGTCAATGCTTACTCTGGGATATACTGTCTCATTTTCTGTTGCACGTTTCGTTCTGTTTGTGACGGGCTCTGACATCAACCCCGATGCAGAGAAGGACATTACGCGCGGAATCGCGCTCAGCTCAGGCGTTTCTCTACGGTACTGTTCTGTGGACACGGAACAAGGTCGTGCGCTCCCAGTGTCTCAGTCACATTCTCAAAACAGGGAAAAATTATCCTTGCCTGTCGATGGACTTGGTGACGCTATGCTTTTAGATGGCTCGGGCGCGAATGCGATCGTCAGAAAACTTGCGCTCTGGAGCACGACGGTGCGCGCTGCAGCTGCGGACCAATTCTCAATGGACGACCCACATATCACGGAGAGAGACAGCCCTCAATTGGATTCCAAACAGCTCCTCTCCGTCAAAGGCGTGGATGTCGACATCAAATTCGTTCCACAAGGGTCTATGGATTCAGCAGAGGCCTCGTGGGATGTGGTATTTAGCGTGGACGACACGCTGGTACATTTTGAACTTGGTCTAGTATACTCGACTCTTCTTGCATTACAGACGGTTCAAACCCTCCAGCAGTGTGCAACGTCATCAAGTATTTCAGAGCCATCGCCACCTTCTGCTTCATCCATTACATTGAACGTTAACGGCACTCTCAGATCTATTCGATTGCGTTTACAATTCATGGACGAAACAACGGTCGCACGGGTAAATCACCTCAATGTAGCGTTCACTCCTCATGATGTTCGTTACTCTATCAATTCGTTACTTGTATGGGTCCCAGTCAATCGACAACGGCCAGTTGTTCAGGTACCGGTGCAAGAAGGAACCTGGGAGGAACTCGGTCGTTTACATAAATGCACTGTGTCGCTTGCTTCGTCCATGAAGGGACCAATCCTGGTCGACTGCGATAGCGTACGGATCCGCATTCCTTTCGGCTATGTTTATGCCGAGCTCCAGCTCGCTCTGGTTATCACCATCAAGGCAGTCAAACATCTGGTCCGTGTGGTTGAATGTGCCAAATTCTCTCCTGTATCTGCTCCAGAGGCCGAGCCCGCGAAGCTTGTACCCGATCTCACTTTCAATTGTCGAATCTTTTCCTTCGAGGCTGCGGATGACCCCTTTGAAGCACAGTTGGGGCTCAACTTCAGGATTGCCCTTGCTGCAGCAAAGACCAGGCTTCACCGTGAAGAAGCCTTTGAAGCCAAGTCGATGGCAGTCATGTCGAAGAATTTAGCACCCGCAGATAGCTCAATCGTGAACACAGACTACCAGTTCGATGGAGAGCATTCAGTCTCTATACAAGACGCCCGCCAACGTTTGGATCTTGCGCATAGTCTAGATTGGATGACCCGACATCGTCAGCACTGTCAAGAACGGGTAGCTCGAGAAGAATTAGTGCACCGTGAACTTCATGGGCCAATACCGCTGAAGCGCCCCACGAAAACCCCAGATCTCGTCAACCCTGCACAGCCGTTGCGCGTTCCCCCACTGTTTCGCATTATTATATCGGGATTTCATCTGCATCTCCAACGCCCCACCTTTCCTCCGGAACAGTTGGCCTCCTTTCTGCACGAGCAAGGGAATGGGCTTCCCCTTGAGACCTGTTATTCTTTGCTTGTCCCCATGCATCTTAACATCACCCTTACGGCTCTTCAGGTTTCACTCCGCGACTACCCCTTGCCGCTTCTGTATATTCCTTCCCGAGCTGGCAATGACACGTCTCCCTCAGTTGTATTTGATTCGAATCTTGTCATTGCAGAGGAAATGGGTCCTTCCCAGTCTGTTGATTGGATCTCTTGCCCCGTGGCCGCCCTTGATGATGGCTTCACGCACAACCCCCCTTTCGTAATTTACGTCCCAAAGACGCTCATGCCGGTGAAGACATATGCTCGGCCTCTTGTGTCAGTTTTGACAGATCAGACGACCGCTTTCGCTTGGGGCGTTAGCTACAGTCCAGCGATTCACGACGTCGTTCGGGTTATAGATAGTCTGACTCCTGATACACGAGATCCGTCTCCACACATTGGGTTCTGGGACAAGGTAAGAACATTCTCAGTCGTGGAGGCACCTAACTCACCAGTTTCTTGGTAGTTGAGGTTGATTTTTCACTGGACAGCCGAGATTTCGTTCAAAGAAGAAGTCCGCTTATATATCAAGGGTATAAGCAATCGAAACATTCATAGTAAATGCTGACATCTTGTTAGGCAGTCGCGATCCGTATAGCTTAGACAATGATGGTGCGGGATTTGCTCTTTGCTGGCAGGGCGAACCACAAATCAATATCGGTTCTCGAAACAATGACCGAGAGCTCGTGCAGGTTACCAGTGGCTCTATGTCCGTATTGATACCGAAGTGAGTCAATTTTGTCGTATGCGAGATATGAGCTATATTTTTATTAGACTCGAACCGGTCGGATCTGGGGGGATTTACGCACAAGGAAGTATTGTCGCGAGAAATGATTGGGTCAAGATGTGTGCCAACCTGAGCTCTGGCGTTCGCTTTGGTGTTGGAACTATGTTTGAACGCACATGCAACGGGTTAGAATGTGGAAGGTGCACGGGCTCTCCCTTTGATCGTAACTGTCGAATTTTTCTATTTCGGCCACATCATACTGTACAATTGGTGAAAGTAGACCCGTCGGAACTTCAGGTGAGCTTTCTCTTCCATAATTTTCATCGATTTGTTTCAACCAAGTGCAGGTTGAGCACGACTCTTACCACGGTTTCCGGTCAAACTTTATTCACCTTTCGATTTCAATAACCTCAGCCCTTCAACAAGGGTCGGTTCACTCTCACAATCGACCCAGTAGCTTTCACCTCACTCCCAAAGCGTTTGCCAGTTTCTGGTCGTGGTGGGGACTATTCGACAACGGGATATCCTTGCCAATCAGACAGGGTTCCCTTTACCCTAGGAAGATGCTGTCGCCAAAGTTTTCGCGTCATCTAGCGACTCTCAAGTATCGAATTTCCGTGCCAGAGCTATTCATAACCCATGCATATATTGATGACAGCAGGGAGTCATGGGAAGACGGGACTACAGCTATTGTGGGCTTGAAGGCCAAAGTCAGCCACTTCCAAGCCGACATGCACCAAAGAGACCAGGAGACAATTGCTCCGGGCAAAGTTCCTGACAGCATTCAAGTCGTGCGACACAAACCATTTTATGCCGCCGAGGTGATTCTCAAGAACGTAGACCTTCGCGCTCTATTGGCCGTTTTCCCAGAGCCTCTTAAGCGATCAGTGCCTTTATCCGCCGATCCTGACAATAACAATAAGAACCGAGCTTCTTCTGGCTCAGGAATTTCTCCATCGTGGCTGGATGACAATGACTTCGTCGAAACAGATTGGTCGCCCGTACATCATCTTCCAGAAATACAGCTGTTTCCGGTGCTTTCCTGCCCCAAGGTGACATATATCAAGAAAAATTCGCATGCTACCGAGACCCAGGCCGAAAACAGTAAATTTGGCGATGAAGACACCCATACTTGTTTGCTTGGGAGCGAACCATGTAAGAACCTTCCCGTCAACCTTCTGATCCCCTTAATTATGACGTCAATAGCTGTTCCACAAGTGGAGATCTCTCTTGCAGAACAACGGATCGTAACATTGCTGCATATGGCCCAGGAAGAAACAAAATCTAACCAGTCTGTCCAGGTGCGTTTCTGTTCAAAAAATTATGGGCGTTTCATGGACGCGCGTTTCAGAGGCAGTATCCCTTGGACAAAATGATTATGCTTCTTCAAAATTATATCAACCATCTAAAAGAAGTCGACCGATGTCCTGAGGGTGCACGCAAGAGCAATGTCGAAAGTTATTATATGCCAGCTGAAATGGTCTCTTCTGATGAGTGGGCGGATTTTGAGAACGTCTATCAGGTCCATTCTCCAAACCTTTTCATGTGCAGTGCCGTCCGTGATGTAAGATTTGTCCTGATCAACACGTACAAGTTCTCATCATCTCAACAGGTTTTGATGCGGTACTACAATTGTTCCAAAGCTCGCCGCGGTTATGAATATCATTTAGCGACTCGGCAAGTGCCTGTATCTGTACTCTTCTCCGTGCTGATCAAGATCCAGTGCTGTTAAATTTATCAGAGACCAAGCGGAAGCCATGGTTCCTCAGATAGACGATCACGGTTCCGAGAAATCCAAGGCCTCTGCTAGTGCTGCCCAAGCTGCGGCATCTGCCTTGCGCAAAATGCTGGCTGGAGGACGGGGGAGCACGTCACTGGACATTCAAGCAAATGTTTCTTCTGACCCAGCCGACGTAAAGCCTCTAGAAGGTTGGGATGAAAGTGTTGTTCTGCGAAGGAGACACTTTTGGCTCTTGTTGAAGCCTCAAATTATCTTGCGGAGCAATTGCTCACCTGATGTCGAGACAGAATCGGTGGTAATCCTGGCCGCGGTTCAGGCGAAGTTGCAAGTGTTCAAGATAATGGATGCGTCCAACTTGGAAGATCCTATCAGTGGCCCTATCATGCACAGGTGAAGCGCCTTTGTACGATAGAGGTGTGGCTAATTCTCAATTTTCGGATAGAAATTATACGTCGTTAGATGGGCTCCAGACCTTCTGCCCGGCCGACTCTACATCATATGATAGTGGCTCAGTTCCCCTCGAGGTGCTGCTTGACTATCGTTGCGAAAGCGATTCCTTCGACCGGATCGTTCCCCAAACCAATGCGAATTGTCGGTATGACCGTTTCAACCGACTTAGACTCCGCAACAGTATCGCCTCCCCTGCTCATTCAAAGTCGGAACATGTACACAAGGGAAGGCAAGCACATCTGCAAAACGACACTGTTGAGTATCCAACACAGCCCTGGCACACATTTCTGATCCCGTGGAATCCAGGACTTGGTGCAGGTCCATGTCCCCCGCTTTACGGTATCCGCGAACGATCGACATTTCCAGTATATCTCCAACATCATCACTCAGCTGGTTCTATTTTCAGATGTTGCGCATAAAGCACGGCTAGAGAAACTGGAGACGTTGCTTTTCGCGTATGACTTCACAGATTTAAGGTCTGCTGCTAGTGTCGTCTCCGATCTTCAGAGTCGCCTCAGGAGCGTTCTTGAAACGCATGACGATGTCAGTCGCCAAATGCAGGATCACCGCCCTCAGAAAAAGTTACAGGTCCTCAAGCTCAAAGCCCACATCTTTCTCCTAGTAGAAGAACTTAACCTGATCTTTGAGGCGATCCGATTGGCTCAGAGTAGAACCGATGGTCGTCCAGATCATAAATCCGCACTTCTTCTACAGGCTTCTTCGTCAGAAATCTCCTGGAAAATGCTGGACGATAATCGGGATTTACTCGCGAAACTTGCTGTGCGGAATATTGACTTTTCGTGGTTAAGCAAGCAGGACAGCTCTACTGTCAACCGTTTGACAGTTGGAAACCTACAAGCATTTGATGGATCTCCGGATGCAGTCTGGACAGAAATCGTCTCAAAATATGAGGAGCCTTCTAGTCACCCACTCTACAAGGTATTCTTTTTGCCTCAGACTATACTGAATGGTTCTCATTGTTTGGACAGAGAGACCTTTTTCTTGATGCTGATTGGACTGTCCTTGCGCCTGTTGGCGGGATTGCGATTTATGAAAAGTTTCAACTTGACTTTCACCCCATCCGTCTGCAGCTCGACGCCCACCTTGGTCAGCGCATCATGGAATATGTCTGGCCCGCTCGACGGGGAAGGAATCAGCAGTGCACGATAGGTGACCTACCTGAATCGCAACGTGCTTTACAGGCGCCCCCCACGAGATCTTCCCTGGAATCAACTCCTCTCTTGCAAAAACCGCGAAGATCGTTGGACTCGAATAGACTCGCACCAAATCTAAGGAAACTTGGTCCATCTCGATCATTCACAGATTTGCGTAGTGCAGCTGCTGAATCCACAACGCCTGTCGAGACTTCCTTTGGCCGAGCTGCGACACCAGAGCCGAACGTCAATGAGGATTCCCGGAGCATCAGGAAGGCGAACCGAGAAGACCGACCTCAAAAAGACGACGCTGTGGAAATGAAAACACGCTCTTCTCAGAAGACCTTCATCCTAGTGAAAGTCTCGAGGTCGGTGACATCGGATTTGATTTAATTTTGCGTTGATTCGATTACTCCGCCAGCGTCGAGCTCCTCCTGAGCATCATGAAGGCGGAGTCCTTTGAGTGCCGTGATGCGCGAATTCGTACCCATACCTTGGAATTCCGCAATCAAACTTGGAGTGTACGTATCATTGCCTATTCGCACGATTGCGTACCAACTATCTTAGTTTGAGGAACTGGTCGATCAATTCCTACCGAGTGATCTCACCTGGAGAGGCTGGGTTCGCATGGCCTTCCACCAACCCCTCGTCCCAGTCCTTCCAGTAGCTCGTGAACTTTTTTCGAAGACAAAGCTAATCCCATCCAAAAACACTTCGCAGAGCGACTCCCGGCCCTCGTCCAAGAAATTCATTCTTCGAGCGAAAAAGAACATTACTGATGCAACAGTAAGGGATCATGTGCCGCGAAAGTCGTCCTCAAATGAAGGCACCCGTGTGGGCAATCTTGCTTCCAGTAGTACTTTTACTGGGATGGCGCTTGTGGATGAACCGGAGAGTGCAGAGCTAGACCCACTCGCACACGAAAGTCTTGGCATAAAGCGTCAGCAACGTCGACCAAGACTACTCAGTGTGTTCGTTCGCGGAAAGCACGAGGCGCGTTGTGGATTGCTTCCGAGTGTGCGTTTTTTTTCTGTGCCTTATGCTGGCCAAACTCAGCCCCTTGTAGCAGGGAGAGCTTCCCTTGCCAGAAGATCAGGCTCCCGACGATGAACTGATTAATGAGAATTGATTTAATTCATTCACTACGCAACAACAATCTTTTGCACATTATTCCGCATTTATTTTGCGCTACGCATATGCATCGCTCGTTCCCGCATACTTTTTGCATTCAAGACGACCGCTTACAGTAAAATTCGGTTGAGATTAATTATCATTTCCCTGACAATGAGACTCATAGCTGATATTTCATCCAGTTTTGTACATTACAATTAAGGATTGTTGAAATCCAACTACTACGCTCAAAACCGCATCATGTTCCTGTTTTCCAAGGAGACACGACGGGCCCACAAAGAAGTATTCCATCCGCACTGTTCTCCGGGGCCGGACATAATGACATCGCAACACAACTACCCAAGGACAAGTGCAAAGCCTTTCCAACAAAAGAAGGCTCTGATAAATTAGCCACTTCATGGGCGCTGTTGAAGCGCAGTGATGGGAAATCAGACAAGGTTTTCGCGGGCCCAACGAGCAGCGGCAACCAGGTTCTTCAAGGAAGCTGCGAAGAGTAATTTAGTCTACTTTCCGAGGCGAATAGAGGGATGGTCATACCTTCCGTCTCAGGCCAACCACGTGTCTTCAAGCCACAATCGGGATTGACAAATACTAAGCTATGATCAGGAATAACGGAGAGAGTAGCCCGAAGACGATCTCTGATTTCTTGTTCGCTGGGGACACGTGGAGAGTGGATGTCATAGACACCGGGGCCGATCTGATTGGTGTATTTGTAATTCTTGAAGGTGTTTAAGAGTTTCATGTCGCTCTTCGAGAACTCAATGGAGATGACATCGGCATCAAGACGTTTAATAGACGCGAAGATATCGTCAAAGTCGGAGTAGCAGAAGTGAGAGTGAGTTTGGGTGGCATCCTCAACACCAGCTGTTGCGAGCTTGAAAGTATCGACAGCCCATTCCAAGTACTCATCCCAGTCAGAGCGACGAAGAGGCAGCTAGCACTGGTGTTAGATATTTTGGCCACGTAACTCGCGAGTGTACTCACACCCTCACGTATCGCAGGCTCATCAACTTGAATAGCGGCAATCTCGGCTGCTTCAAGATCAAGGACTTCGTCACGAAGTGCCAATGCTAGCTGCTGCGACTGAAGTTTGCGTGGCACGTCTTCGCGAGGGAACGACCAGTTCAAGATTGTGACAGGACCCGTGAGCATGCCCTTCATGGGCTTGTCAGTGAGCTCCTGTGCGTATTTGCTCCATTCCACGGTTATCGGCTTAGGACGGCTAACATCAGAAACGATGATCGGGGGTCGGACGTAGCTGCAAAAAGCGATCAGATCAAACTAACGACACAAGTAGTACCACTTACCGAGAGCCGTAAGACTGAACCCACCCATTCTGAGTAAAGACAAAGCCATTCAGACGCTCGCCAAAGTATTGAACCATGTCGTTCCTTTCTGCCTCCCCGTGAACGAGGATGTCAAGGCCAACCCCCTCCTGGAATCGAACGACATGTTGTATCTCCTTTTTAATGAACTCCTGGTATTTATCTTCGGTGATCTCGCCCTTGCCAAGCTTGGCACGAGCATTGCGAATGTCTTTCGTTTGCTTCAGGAAACAATTAAGACGACGTCGCGCAGATCGGAGGGGGGACCTACTGGGAAAGAGCCTATGGTTGTGGTAGGGAACTTGGGCAGTTGAAGCTTTGTGGCTTGAATCTCCTGGCGAACGGCAAATACACTTTTTCTGTGGTATTGGTCTTGCGTGATGGCAGCGACACGCTTGCGGACCGCGTCGTCGGATGTACGCTCGAATTCACGACGCTTGGCGATAGATTCTTTGTTCTTCGCTAAGGCAGCCGCCGCCTGGGAATCCTGGGGATTAGTAAGGAAGGTGGCGATGGCTGCGACCTCTTCAGCCTTTTCCAGTGCGAAGGAAAACCAGTCTTTCTGTTGCGCGGTCAACTGCTTCTCGTTGGCAAGGGTTACAGGAGTGTGCAAAAGAGAGGATGATGTCGCAATGATGACGCGATCTTTACCAAGAGCAGTAATGGCTTTCTGAGCTTGGCCGATTGCGACGGTGAAGTCGGTTTTCCATACATTCCTCCCCGAAACGACACCAAGAGAGAGAACGATATCGGTGGATTTGATCGCCGCTATCACATCATCGAGCTGTTCTGGTGCGCGAGACAGGTCGATGTGGAGACCATGAACGGGAAGTTTGGCAATAAAGTTAACGTTGGAATCTAGGCGGGCGAAATATGTCGTCAAAACGATTTTCGGAGCAACCGGGGTCAGTTGAGCATATGCGGTGGCATACTCCTTTTCAAGTCCCTGAGCCTTGTCGAGAACAAGAATGGGTTCGTCGATCTGGACGGAGTCGGCACCAGCAGCCTTGAGCTCCGAAAGCAATGTCTTGTAGATGGGTAGAAGCTGAGGGAGTAACGAAATAGGCTGGAAGCCGGCAGATGCTTCCTTGGAAGCCTTTCCGAGGACGAGATAAGAGATTGGTCCGAGGACCACAGGGCGGGTAGTGATCCCCACAGCCCTGGCTTCCTTAAACTCGGCAAGAGGTTTGTTATACAACAGTTTGAAATCGGTCTCCTGGGTCAGCTCTGGAACGACATAGTGATAGTTGGAGTCGAACCTACAGACAGCAGTGAGCGATGTGATCCAAAGTAGCCTAGATCGAGTTACTCACCATTTCTTCATTTCGCAGGCGGGAACGTCGACACCGTCAGCCTGACGTCCACGACCCATCGCGAAGAATACATCAAGAGGGGACAGACCGAGCCCGACATAGCGCTTTGGGATGACATTGAAAGCTGCAGAGTGATCCAAGACGTGATCGTAGAGAGTGAAATCTCCACTAATCGGACATGAGCACGGACATAAACCAAGGTGACGATCGACAGACCTGGGGACTAAGTCGACATTCCGCCCCTTCAGGCTGAGCCAGTTCTCTCTTCGGATATAAGTAGCAACACTCTGGAGGTCCTTCTCGGAGCTCTTTTTCCCCCAATAGGCCTCTACGGCCTTTTTGATCTCACGTTGTTCACCTACGTGGGGTGGAGTAAGCAGAGGATTGGGTCAAGCGAGTGAAGGAAGTAGCACCGATGCGAGGGAAGCCAAGGACACTGGAGAGTACCATCTTGGATGAGAGAAGGAAAGAATGAGATGAGTGAGACACGGGCGTGATTAAATGATTTTGAGATAACCGTGGCGCCTGCCCTGAGTCGACAGTTCGGTTATCAATCACATCTAATCGGCAGTACCCATAGTCACCATCTTTCCCCAGGCTTATATTTTCCGCCGCACAAGACCCACATTTGGGATATCTACATGAGCGTCTCGCTCTTATTGGTGAAACCAACACTTCGTCTGCGATGAAGAACAAGTGCAGAAACGGATGATTATGTCTTGGTCTTGTCCTGCAGAATGATTCGGGGACAGCAATTGCTGTTGCTGTGAATCATGGCGCAATCATTGAGAAATTGGGCGTGTGTATTCGTCACTGATCATTATGTGTCGGCTATGTTGCTGTCCTGATGTGTTGCAGTTTGCAGGCATCTCTTGATAAACCGTTGGACTTAATCTTATGGCACCTCATCACTTCAGCCACCCGAATCGGACTTGGTTTATTGCTGCAAGCCATCTGTAACTGTTATCCAATATGAATTCTCTCCGGAGGCACTATGCGACACCATCCCAAGCAAGGTGGCTAGCCCGACATGCGGGAGGTGTGATGCCGCGAGGGTGGGAGACTCTGTGGTCACCATTCACTCCATCGTACCGATGCGAATAACAGTCCTCCAAAAGCAAATCGGTTGATCGCTGTCTTTAGTTTTGGACTCGTCGGAATCCTCTGCATCTTTGTCGCATTTCCCTTGCAATGGCGGATCACGGTTGTGCAGGCGCGTCGCCGTCTTAGCTTCAAAATCCTATACTGCCGTTGACGCATACCAGCGACCCTGATAGCACAGGATGAGAAATGATCTTGTTGCCCGGTGTCAAGGGTTCTTTTCAGTTGAGTACCACTTTGTCCATTATGATTTCATTCGCATTTCACCTCCCGGTCGGACTTCACAGTTAATGTTGTCCAGTTATTAGAACCGGGCAGAGTGAAGTCTTGGACTTCACGCTGCGTTGTCTTTAGGGGTATCTTCGCGCCTGTTCAGCAATCGCTGATTGGTGGCCGTTTTTATGACGGGATCCCTCTGCCGTGTCGCTGCACAAAATAGGTTTATATCTAAAAACTGACGCGTTGTAACCTGGAAATCGTTCGATCATTGGCTGTTACTCTAGTTGCTCAAGTCTGCAGGGTATATCAAAGTCTCGCATCAGTCAGGGGACTGTAAGCCAGCGCTTAACCATTACGCCAAAAGGCTACAATACAGAGTGGCTACCACTCGGTATCCCGGACAGTATATATGCTGATTAACCGGAATCAGGTAAGCCCGTACCGCATGCTTACAGGGACACCGCCCTCTGCTTTCTTTGAGAACCAAAAAACAAAGAATGACGATGGCATGGTCACCAATGTCATCATCTCCTGGTACTGATGCTGATTTCAACGCTGTGTAACAAACGACATTGTGGGAGGAAGTCGTTGGCCCACCCACGGAACTTGGAGACGACTCTCAGTAGGCCTCTCACACTTCGAGCGCCATTCGGGCCGATAGGTTGACAATTGAACTTCTTCCACACAATTTCCTCCTGTTATGATAGTTGTTCCTTCGCCGGCCACACCATCCTAATGCTACTAAGTAGCATGGTCATGTTCATTGTGATTATACCAGTGGGCCGAGACGTGCCAAATGAGTCGGGGAGAGCTGATCAACCGAGCCTGAATTGTTGTTGTGGCAATCGCCAAGCCACACAACTCTTCTTCAACTGCAGCAGCGGGATCTCAGATCCAGCTTGCTACGGAGTGGTCTGCTCAAAGCATTCATGACTTTTAGGTCAAGGAATGCGAACTATTTACGCATATCCACTAACCTTGTTCTTCCGCTATTCGTCAGTCATTTTAAATCCACCATACCAATCTGACCAATGCATCGACAGCTTTACCTTGACGAACGGCATGTCGATTGGATGTCGGATGTAGTTCTACAACATGTGCTCGCAGACCTGAGACCGCTGTGCGCCAATCGTGATCTTGTCTCTCTTTTTGCTTACTTGGCCAACTTTCAGTGTCATCCCGAAGCTAGAAGCAGAGAAGGATGTCTACTTTGGGCTAGGGGCCGTTCCTGGCACCAAACGAGGGATCGTGGAAGTCCACCGTGGAGGTGTGTGCAATTTCGTTGATTCAGCTGCTGTTGCTCATGTTGTATTGCAGAAACCTACCAGTTTGCCTATTTTTTTCGGAAAACCGAGCCGCACACAGTGCTTTTCAAAGTAAGCAAATACGCCAAACCAATAACCTTAGATATTCAATGAAATTTATAGTCCAGGCATTTTGTCACTGCTCCCCTTCGCCCAGAAGCAGCCCCCAGGCATGCCCCTCCTCTCGAGCCTGCGGTCCGAGGTTCTCAAATTGGGGTCCACGTACCTCTCGGACAGAGTAAGCGCAAGCGTGCCGAGGCAACAGGAAAGCGGAAAGCCTCGCAGAGGCATCTTGACCGGGATGAATGGTCTCTTAAGGGGAGTGAAGATGATATGGATGTCGTCGATTCCGTGTCAAGAGAGCCTCGCCGGGTGCGAAAACAACGTCGCGTCATCACCGACGCACAAGAAGAAGATGTCGACGGTCAAGATGTTGCCATGAAGTCTCCGCTTCCTGAGACGGACGAGAGATTTCCTCAAGATTCTACTGTGTAAGCCTCGGCGTTCCTTGCGCAAGGTTTAAATATTCAGAAATAGATAATGAAGCTCTGTCGTTGACTCCGATGACGTTGTCTCCCGGAATGCGAATGACGAACGAACACCCGACACAACGGATATTGCACTCGTTGTTGAGGAAGAAGAAACGAAACCAAAGCCTCTCCTCAAGCTCAAGTACCAGTCCTTCTCTATTTCTGGCCATTGTCTCTGTGTAGTGGTTGAGCCATGGCCATCTCAACGAGGGGAAACGAGATTGCGTTCAGTTGGTCTCAAAACGTCACTTCGGCGCGAGGGCTTGGAGTTTCACCTTCCCAGTGAACATGTCATGGCAGGACAAAGAGCGCAAACACCCTTGTTTTTTCCGGACAATGATCGGCAGCCAAGCGAGGCACCTTTTTCAAGAGAAAGGACCATTCCTCCGGTGCCTCTGTTCCGTGATGCGATTTCGGAAAGCGAGGATAATGATGACGACCTCATGAACTTCAGCCAAGCACTCAACGCCGCGGGCCACATGCATACTATCACAGCGGACGACGACGACAATATGGATGGAGCGGTATTATTCGGAGACGCGGATGAAGTGAGGGAACTGTCCTAAGCTGATATTTACCAGAAAAAAAGTGTACAGTACATTAAGCACGTCCAATTTCTTTTAGGATCTCTAGCTTGCGTGTCTCTGCCACTTGCCGAAATCCTGCATTCGTCATGCCGAAGCTACCATGACCTCCGGACAACGCGCGTAACCGCGTCGAATAATCTAGCATGCGACTTAGTGGAGCAATTGCATAAATTGTCCGTTTCGTCTGTGGTATGGGGCATGGCGAAGATGCCCCGTGGGAGGTCGAGGATGGTGTAAGTTCTTCGGGAGGTATATACAGCCCATCAGAGCGATATGGATCCCCATCTTCGTCCATTGCAGGCGATGAGCCGGCGAGGTCAAGGACTTCGCCACCATTCTCTGTGATATCTTTAACAACCTTGCCGAGGGCATTTATGTGAACGGAAGCCTTGAGATTGATATATGGTTCAAGGATGGGGCCCATACCCGCCTCTCTAAGCTTGGAGAGCAATATGTATGAGCTTGCGCCGACGAGGGCAGAGGGTGGTGCATGGCGCGGAAGAATGTGTTGTGCTACCTGGACCTTGACATGGGACAACGGGAGAGACGTGTGAGGTGAGCTGGAGAGGGCGCTTGCAATACCCCGAGCGAGGTTCGCTAATGGGTCAAGTTGACTCGAATACAAATCGGGAGCCTTGAGCGGCTGGCCACCGGAATCTAACACGAGATTACCATCGAATGCCGGATCACCTCGCTCATCCTCTCCAAGTGGTGCTACTGAGAGCGCAACCTTGACAGTCGTCGATTTTCCAGCTATCTCTGTTGACCACTCTTCCAGTCGAGGAGATATGCTGCAACTTATTGATTCTCGGTAGCTGACCCGGCGATCACCTAGTTCGAACCTAGCACCCCATTCATCTCTCAGCCGCCCCTCAATTATCTCTAGGTGCAAGGCGCCGAGCCCATGAATAAGGATTTGGCCGTCTTGGTTGTCCATGCGAACCGAAGGATCCGTACGAATTAACGAGTGTATGGCTTCTTGGACGGGTTCCAGGTCGGAGTGGGAATTAGGAATGACCGACACTGACATAACGGGTGCGGGTGGTGTAACTCCTCGAAGTGACAATTCAGAGAGATTAGATTTATCAACGTCACGTGTGTCAACGAGGGTATCTCCTGTACGAGTGTGCTTGAGGCCGAGAACAACCCCAACGGAACCATATGGAAGAGAGTCGACCTCCTCCGCGTCGGAGGCATATAGCAAAAGAAGTTTCGAAATCTGTTCTTTTTGGCCTGTGTTGACATTGTATACAGTTTTCTGGCGCTTGAGAGTCCCTAAGCAGTAATGACATCAAAAAGTCGCACTGCGAGCGGTAAGACTCACCCGAGTACACGCGTACGAAGGTCATCCACCCCTTTCGCCTGTCCCAAGCAACTTTCCAAGCCAACAGACGCAACGAGGCACCCGGAGACTCAACCTGGAGACATACGTCGAGAGGACTCGCGAGCAGATGTCCAGCGTAATCCATCACCAACTCTGTGCCGATGCTTTTGGCGGCAGAACCACATAACACAGGAAGAATTTGATTTTTAATGGTTGCCTTTCGCAAGCAAGGAATTATTTCCATCGCATGTATCTGTAAATAACAGTATGGATCTGGCGGGAAGCCAAGAATTCTATCCATGAGATCATCGGAGAACATGGCAAGATTTTCCAGAAGTGTTGTTCGAGCAGGTACTAGGTGGTGGATGATGGGATGATCGCTCGGGAATATTCCCGCTAATTCCGAGGTATCTTTGATCAACGGAAGGGGCTGACGACTGTGTCTTCCGTCTTCCGTCCACTTCCAGAGCTCCCATTTGACAAGGTCGACCAAACCTTCGATACCTGGCTCTGCTCTGGCGTAATTCTCCGGCTTCATGGATGCCAGAGGGAGTGTAATCGCCAGAGGGTTCGTATGCAACCTGTGGGATAAGAGGGACAACATAGATGATCTGAAAGATGATCCTGGTCGGTCAAGTTTGTTCATGAAGAGCAAACGGGTGGCTACATTATATCTGAAATTATGAACATTGGCATTGATATGGAGTCGGATGAGTACGCACTTGGAGAGCTGTCTCCATACACCCTTGGTCTGTGCTTCGACGCCCTCGACTGAGTCAATTAACACGACTGCACCATCGACGACACGGCTAGCACTCTCGACTTCCATGCCAAAGTCCGCATGGCCCGGAGTATCAATAAGATTAAAATTCCAATTTTTCCACTTGACTGGTATGCTTGCGGATTGTATCGTGATGCCTCTCTCCCTCTCCGCAGGGAGGAAGTCGGTCGTGGTACTCCCACTGTCTACAGAGCCGGGGGATGGAATGTAGGATGATTTGTGCAAGATGGATTCTGTTAACGTCGTTTTGCCAGAGTCTGTGCGAGATGTTAGCACATGATGACACAAGCTGTCGGCTCGTACCAATGTGAGCAACGAGTGCCATGTTCCTGATGTCAGAAATTTCATCTCGAGCAGCGGACGCGGAGGAACGGAAGAAGGCACGATGGGTGGTCAAGAACCAACGCCGCATGGCCCCGAGTGAACGCTAATAAAGGCAAGGGTAATACAATTGGCGTCTTCTTCTTCATACCATGGAACAAGTTCAAGCGGATGCCTTTGAACGACATATGGAGGAGCGCAGAGCCATGAAACACCCTTTGCTCACGGTCCCTGCCCACAAAGAACCCCATGGCAATATTCCGAATACCCCACTTGCAGCATCTACGCTGTCCTTTCTGCTTGGCGGTCTCTTTGCCCTCGGCCTTTCCCTTTTCCTGCAAGGACTCTCATCGCCCTGGTGGGCTACATACCAGCTCGGCTTCTTTGTCGCCGCGTGGTCCGCTTTCCACTGGGGCGAGTTTGCAGTCACTGCCGGTTGGAATCTAGAGAAATGCAGTGTGGACTGTAAGCATGTCACCTCTATCACTTGACTCCGGCTCACTTACATCAAGCCTTTTTGCTTGAAAACGGCTCCATGTATCATATCGCGAACGGCATTGCGCTCGCGGAGTACCTCATAACTCTGTTCTTTTTTCCTTCGTCAAAGTCTCTCAAATACATATCTACCATTGGTGTGTCGATCATTCAATGTCTTGCTAGATCTGACTCTGAGAGCTCATGATAGGTGTTCTTTTGGTATTCGGTGGACAAGCACTCAGGACAACTGCAATGATGCATGCATCTACTAACTTCTCGCACTCAGTCGCCTTCCACAAACGAGACGCCCATCAGCTGGTGACAGATGGAGTATACGCGTAAGTTAATATTTTGATTTTAAGTGCCCGGTAATTTCACTTGTTGCGCCAGGTGGTTTCGTCATCCTTCTTATGCTGGTTTCTTCTACTGGGCTCTAGGTACACAAATGGTGTTGCAAAATCCATTTAGCTTTGCCGGCTTCACCTTAATTCTCTGGAGGTTCTTTTACCTACGGACACGAGGTCGGCCTGCCCCCTTCTTCAATTACTTTTGACTTCTGATTGTTCCTACAGTTGAAGAAAAGGCACTGATACAATTCTTTGGTAATGATTATGAATCTTATCGACGACGGGTTGCCACATGGATTCCTTTTATCCCATGAACTCGCCATGATGTATCACACAGGGATGAGATGATGTGACATGCGTGATCATACAGTTATTGGGGAATTACCGCATACTTGCATGGATTTTGAGTATACTGTCCAGCCCAACCGCTCCACCTCAGTCCGTGATCACAGTCGTCCGCTCCGAAACATAGATACCATCGAGGAATTTACGAATATCCTTGTTCCGAACCCTGCAGCTACCCTGAATCGACGCGGCTGCAGAGCCTTATCAGCCCCTTGTTTTTCCATGTTGACTGTGAAATACCTGATTGCGAGACATTATCGATATCATTACCCTCCAGGATAAGCTCATCCTTCTGAGCTTTCGACTCTGCTATCGTCACGCCATCCAACATACTGACATACCGCACAGCCTGCCGAGAATATTAGTACATACTTTTCGAAGCACTTCTCGTCATGACGTACTTTCTCCCCCAGAAAATTTACAATTTCCAGGTTTCGCCCATCATCTTGAATGATTGTGTTGATGGGGAAATGAGCATAAACGGCACGCATTTTGTAGAGGAAGCCCTGATCACCGCATTAACGTTCTCTTCGGTATAGTTACAGGTGTATCATACCTTTGTCACGCCAGTGATCATATTACTGATCAAACTCTTAATGGTGTTTAAACAGGCGACGTGCTTGCGGCCGCCCTGCCATACAGCCAGAGTGACCTTCGACTTGTTCTTGCCAGACTTGACTACCCGAATATCCATGTCGATATGACGAACGTTTTTCGTGAGTGAGCCCCGTGGACCGGTCACTTTGATAAGTCGAGACTTGATCTCGACAGTAACACCCTCAGGAATATCGATTTCTTCGGTCTTGAGGATGTCGCGCATCTGAGATACAGGACGGTTAGTAACTCTTTATCCTCTCGTTGCAGATGTAATCCGTCGTGCTGGGGTGGATGAAACGAGTTCCGTGACGCCCAAACACGCGAAAGGATCTACACGACCATCACTGAACACAACTAAATCGACGTACTTTGTGGCCGCTGTTATTCTGCTCGAGGTCGTCGAGCTTAGTACTCTGTTCTGCGCACAGTGAGTAGCTTAACCGGCTGTTTGCGGTCGGAGATTGAATGTCCACAGTGATTCAAGTCAGCACGGCGACAATTGCTTCTTTACCTTCACCCACCACCACCGTTCATTGGGAGCTCCAGCCACCGTCACTTTTAAGTGAATATTAAATTGTCTTCTCTTGGGGTTTCTAGGTGAAACTCGTGTAACATTGGCAAGAGCTTACAACGTTATAAGCTTGGAAGTGACATGTCGATGTACTCTCAGCCTCACGCCTACGGGCAGGTCACCTATCCAGCACCAGGCTATCAGTCTACTCTGGCGGCGTATTCCTACCAGCAACCACAGCTACCTGCCCCGCCAATATATCATGTGGATCCGAACTCGTTCCGACGTGATTTCACTGCGCGTCTGGCAGAGCTTACCATTAACTCCAGGCCAATAATCCAAACGCTATCCATGTTCGCTCAAGAATACTCAAGATGGGCCGATGTGGTCGCACAGTGCGTTGATTCGCACATAAGAAGGGTGAGCCTTTGATCCATTCCAGCGACCTTTTTCACTTGGTGATAGCGGATGGGACGGGCGAGCATCTTTTGCTTTGCGGTTGTGTTTTGTTGCTTGCAAACAATGTATATAAATTTCTTCATGTAGTCTGAGCAAAGATAACCTCTCATCGCCCCGTTGACGGGCACCGCTGGTGACGGCGGTACGAAGAGGGCGAGACCATGAGAACTAGCCGTTTTCTGCAGTTACCTTGCTGCGCTTGCTTTTGCTCTTCTTCCCTCTTCCAGCCACGTAGCTGACTCATCTTTCCATTCCCGGCTTGCTCCTTATCAGGTTCCTCCTTGGATGAAGCTACCCGCGTTTTACCTCCTCGATGCCATCTCCAAGAATGTCTTTGATCCGTATGCGCGCCATTTTGCGCCGTTCGTTATACCACTTTTCCTCGACACTTATCAGCAGGTGGACCAGGCAACTCGTAGTAAAATGGAAGAAATGCTCCTCACGTGGCGAACTGGTGCGCCGAACGGTAAGGAACTCTTTGGTGTCATAACCCAGCTCGCAATCGAACGGGGCGTTTGGGGTGGCGATTCTGCTTCATCAATGAACGTGAGTGTTCCATGCTCTTGATCATCCCCACAGAAATGCATGTTTTTCGCACAGGGACATACGTCAGGCCAAGTCTCCAAGGTCCAAGTTCTCAGCGAGCTTGAATTCACGTTGGGTCAGAAGGAGAGAGCGCTTCAATCTAATCCCTGGGATATCACGGCACAGAAACACGTCGAGGTTCTTCAACAGGTAAGGATTTACGATTTTATTATCGACTGTGCCTCATGTATCGCGCGAGCTCAGCTGCGAAAGCTGGTAGAAGCTGGTGTCTCTCAAGACGAATTGCGCCAAATTCTTAGTCAACTACGATCGCTTACGCGCCCTCCTCAAGTGCCGCAACCATTAGTAA
The DNA here is from genome assembly GCA_038094375.1 of Tubosaeta aff. heterosetosa. Taxonomy (NCBI): domain Eukaryota; kingdom Fungi; phylum Basidiomycota; class Agaricomycetes; order Boletales; family Boletaceae; genus Tubosaeta; species Tubosaeta aff. heterosetosa. The sequence continues at coordinate 196,336 of JBBPUC010000003.1, forward strand.
ATCCGGCTCCATCCTCATCGTATCCCCCTTCAACATCGACATATCCATATACGCAACAGCCTACGCATGCGCGGCAGCTCTTGTCGACTTATACGAATGTTCCTGTCCCTCAGCCCTCTGCGTACAATTATCAGTCAGAACCATTAAAAGTTGAACCTACAAATCTCTCCGCTCTTCTATCATCTGTGCAGGCCAGTTCTCCATTGCCTGTAACTCCAGCGATACCCCCGAACAGTATAACGAGGCTTTATAATGCCCTCTTGAAAGCGGGGGTTGTTTCCGCTGATAGTACGCCCATTGGCACAGGTCCAAAGAATGAAGAGGAACGGACACCTCCCCCGACCAGTGTACCCAGCCGCGATAACGCTCGCGTTTACAGAAATGCTGTTCTTTCCGAGAAAATTAAACTCACAACCACGGACATTATTAGGTATGTAAATTGCGCTCTTGCCTACACTTCGCCTTTTACTGAATATCTCATTCAGAAAGCGCCCCATTGTTACGTCGTTCCTGTACGATCGACTGCCTTCTCAGTGTAAGCAGTGTGGCGTTCGATTTGGTGACGACGTTTCGGGGAGGAAAGCTATGGACGACCATTTAGATATGCATTTCAGACAGAACAGGAAGGTTAATCAGAACCAGGGTCGCGGACACAGCAGGAGCTGGTTTGTTAGTCTTCAGGTATGACCACTATTTACGCCTCCGGCATGGTATTGGTCTGAATGGTATTATAGGACTGGCTCCACGAAGGAACGTCAGATACGAAAGGCAAACGTCGAGCTGATGGCTCTGGTTCGAGTTTTTTGAAGGCAAGAACGGCTACCGAAGTTGCTCAGCGTGAGGCTGAACTTCGTGCACAATTTGTTGTGGTTCCACCGGGCGATGAGGCCAAGTCTATATCATGTCCGATATGTAAGGAAACCATGAAATCTGAGTTCTTAGAGGACGATGAAGAGTGGGTGTGGAGGAATGCGGTGAAGAGGGACGATAGGGTACGTGACCGACGACATTTCCCCCTTCTTGCGTAGTAACCTGTGCATAGATTTACCATGCAACTTGCCATTCGGAAGCTATAACTTCTGCTCAGAGCCTCGCAGTGCGGCTACGGGATGGTGCATCAGGTCGTAGTCGCTCGCGAACGCCGGATATTCGTTCTACTCCTCCGAAGGGGGATGGTCAACAGACTTCATTATCACCTTCCCCTGACAAACGTGCCATGCTCAAGCGTAAGATTGACGATGAGCAAGGTTCTGATGTTCATCCTACGCAAGAGGGGCATGGTACGCCTCCGATGAAGAAACTGGCGCTCTCATGAGTTTTACGAGCCGTCTCATGTGCCATCTTTATTAGAGTAGTTTATTCATAAGCATAGGTTGTCAATCCATTTGTATTATTGCACCTTGCACACCAGTAATACACTAGTATCATGCGGATTATTTTTCAGAAGAGTGATACTCGACTCCGATTCAACACTTTCTTTTGCTATTGCGAGTGTGCCGCACCAACACGCCTCGCGATGAGTTACCACCGTTCGTTTGTGCTTGATGGGGGTAAGTGGGATTAAAGCAAGGCTCATCGTTACTGAAGGTGTATGTCACAGCTACGAAGCCGAGTGCTTCCCTTGAATCTATTCATGAGATTTCGAATATGGATGTCGACATGCAGGTCTGTCTGACAAGGTTTCATCATCTGATTGACTTCATGTTTACAAAGGCCCCGCTGACGGAGCGGTGGATAATCGTTGTACTTGATACCAATATACTACTGGAATTTCTTGACATCACACAAACGTTTGTATCGGAGGCTGAGCAGCAGCGGTTACAGGTCTTGATTATCATCCCCGGGGCAGTGATACACGAACTCGATGTGTGCGTAGCATTATCTACCGCGTTGCACCTCAACTGACTTTGAGTAGCCAGAAGAACCGCAATCGGCTGTCTTGGTCTGCACGACGAGCATCCACTTGGCTGCTCAAGAAGGTCAAGGAGAGGAAGAGCGTCAAAGGCCAGGCGCTGAATGAGACTTGCAAAACATCTGGTAACTGGAAGGTGAAAGAACAGGGACAAGTATGTGATATTCCAAGGTCTACAAAATGCCACTGACGGTGACCGTAGGAACATGGTACAGAAAGAGAAAACGACGGTCTGATCCTCGACTGCTGTCAATACTTTAATCAGGTCCGACGGTGTCGCACGATATTGTGCAGTAAAGACAAACTCTTGGCCGTGGAAGCGGAGAGTGTCGGTAAGCTGCGAGTCAGCGTATTGACACTGACAGAATTGAGATGACAAAGCCCGGCAGGAATTCCGACGTTATTTCCCAACGAAGGGACGTTCTGTAGCAGGGATCTCGCGCTGGCTGTTTTTGGCCCTGAAGTGTCTATGCTCCGGTTTAGCGGGCATCTCCCAAGTTACCACAGCCATGACACTGCCAGTGTGAGAAGGGATGATGACGATGGGATGGACATTGATGATGACTCGGCGATGACCGAAATTGTCCGTCCCAGTCATCCGCTTGATGTACTGCACTTGCAAGTGATCGAGCACTTTGGCGAGTTGCTGGTAGAGCTGGCGGGGAGGGTCGCGGGGCATGAAGCAGACAAGTTTGGGTCGGCTGCGGCTGCGACGTCGAGACATGCGCCGGGGTATACGCGGAAGCGGGTGATGTTCTGGACGACGGCAGACTCGCTGGAGTACTTGAACACAAAAAAGGCATGCCCGGAGTCGTCGCCGCGTGTGGAAGTGTTTCTGGCGCCGGCGCACCAGGGGAATGTGGGAGCACGTCGGGGACAGGACTGGTCGCGGCGGGACTGGGAGGTTGCGCTGGGCACACTGGGCAAGCTCGGGGAGAAATGGGGGTCGGAGGGTGCGAACATCAGGGAGTCGGTGCGTGCGGTGGAGGCGCACATGCTGACTGTGTTCGAACTGGATATGCGTCCGACGGGTGTGGGTGTGTATTAAATCCTACTACTTAGTCTTTTTGGTAATCCATATTTTCTGGTTTCCCTCTTTCCCCCACCATGGCAAAAAGACGCTCGCTACACATCGCCCTCGCCCTCCTCGCCCTCGTCCTCTGCGGAACCCTCCTCGTCCTCTCGTCCGTGTCCTACTACCTCGCCATAAACCCTGCTGCATATCTCTCCGACCTCGACGTTCCCTTTCTCGCCAACTCATCCAGATGGAACGCGACACAACACGGCATGGTCGAGCGCATTCCACGCATCCTCCATCAGACTTGGAAGTCAGAGACTCTCCCTCCAAAGTGGAAAAACATTTCCGAGGCGTGTCGCGACATGATGCCTGACTAGTATGTACATATCCATTGTGCACGTGCTCACTCTCATACTCGTCCGTCAGCGAGTACATGTTGTGGACGGATGCCAGCTCCCGCGAGTTCATTGCGGAACACTACCCTTGGTTCCTCGATACCTTTGACGACTATGAATATGTCATCCAACGCGCCGACGTGATCCGTTACTTTGTTCTCCATCACTACGGTGGCATATACCTCGACCTTGATATCGGTTGCTTGCGCCCTCTGGACCCCTTACTAGTATACCCCGTTGTCCTCCCAAAGACTATTCCCGTCGGTGTATCCAACGACCTCATGTTTGCTGAAAGAGGACATCCCTTCCTCGCGCAGACTATCCACAATCTCGTTACATTTGATCACGACTGGTTCCTCAATTATCCCACCGTCATGTTTTCAACTGGCCCCATGTTTCTGTCTGCCCAGTACAGCATCTATACTTCTTCTCACCCTATCACTCTGGAGCGGCCCGGGGATGTGCGCATCCTCCCCAAGTCACTTTACGGCAAGAATGCCAAGCCCGGGGAGGCGCCACATTCGTTCTTCGCTCACTTTTATGGAAGCAGCTGGCACGCGGACGACGCTCCATTCATTGGTTTCCTCAGCCACTGGGGCAAACCCTTGATGTGGCTTGGTTTGATACTGTTATTGTGTGGCTTATGCCGTCTCGCAATGCCAAGCAAAACGAGAAAGTATAGTCTTCGGAGGATTGGTGGCTATGATGTGCTGCTCCCAAGATGGACTCAACGCAATGGCCGTTGGCACCTTGATTTGCGTTGGTCTTTCCTTCCCCCCTCTGCTAGTTCGACGCAGCCCCCGTCTCCGTCCAGTTCGACTTTCCCGCAGCTTGAAGAACATGTCTCACTCCTACCTCTTCCCTTCGACGTCCGTTCAGATTCCCCTTCTCCATCGGAGATTTCGTCTTCTTTCGACATTACTTCTCCCGCTCCTCATCGTGGGTCACCATCATTTGTTGACACGATGTATCGTATTCGGGACCGTGCTGCCGCGTTTCTTACGAACCAACGCGATAACATCGTTTCTACGCGGTCTTCTTCCCGGCACCGAAGGCACCGATCACGAGTGTTATTCTTCCTTCCCGCGATCTTCACTCAGTCGCAGGGGTCAGGTACTCCTCCGCGTAGCCCACCACCCCAAGCTTGCCCTCAACTTCCTTCCGAGAAGACACGCTATTCTCCAGACGCTGGCTGGCTGGGGTCTGTGTCGGCGGAGGCCGACCCACTGTTCCACCAGGGAGGTTCGCATTCGTCCCGAATGGAGAACCGTATATCGTCATCACCGAACCTCATCGACGTTGAGAGCGCGGAGTCATAATCTCCGTTATAGCAGGACATTGCTTGTTGGACCCAATAACTTACAATTCTACTAAATTCTATTGCTTCAGCTAACGTGTAGATAGCATGTCACACATGATTTGTTTGGATGGTTATGTTCAACTTTTCACGAATGTTAATGTTTACGATGTTCACAAGCCACGTCTGGGGTTGTGTCATCTATCTACCTCGATCTTTCAATGCGAAACATGTTTCGGGCAGCAGTTTGTCACATCAGGGCGAAGCAGTAATCAAGGCAAGGGACTTGATACTGCAGCTACTGATTTCATCGAGGCTGTGAGGACTATCATCGCTACGGCACTGATGCCGTATGTTGCTGACGGACCAAAAGTCCAATACGAGGCACAGGCTTTGTGACTGAGTAAATCACCGTTCGTCCGGCATTATGAAATTACGCACCCAGAAGAGGGCCGAGAGCCCGCCCCAATTGACCGACGGAACGGAACACGCCCAATGCCACCCCTTTGGAGAGCTGTGGGTGCGCTTTGACGGGTTTCCCAGAGACTGGATCCACTCCCTCGTCGCATTGCAGGGAGGCAAGTGATGTAAGCGCGCTGACAACTGTTGCCGATGTGAAGGCGAGACAGACGGCAGCAATTTGAAGCAGTCGGACTGCGGTGGCTGACCGTTCCTGAGTGAATCGGGGAACAATAGAAAGCAACACGAGTCCGAACGCGCAGCTGATTACCCCACGCCTTGCCATTTTACCCTCCCCGACCTTGGTCATTGTCCGACGCACGTACCCACCCTGAAGTAGGGCACTAATAATGCCGATGGAGCCAATGAGAGCGCCATTCTGCTTGTTACTCCAGTCGAAAACTATACAGGCACGCGTTTAAGACTGGTGATGATCTTCCATTGGGAAAGGATGACGTACGATCAAATGTGAGGAATGTAAGTGTGAATTCGACCCCAGAGAAGATGCCCAAAAAGAGAAAATGGAGCCATCGCAATGCTTCGAGCAACTCCAGCCGTTCCTGGATGGTCTTTGTTGGTTTCATCTTCTCTATTCCGTTTGCTTTGGATGGATCCTTGGCTCTGGGGCGGATGCCTCTAGTCTCTGGAAGAGCTACTGCCAAGAACAAAGTCTCTACACATAGAAGCACGAAAGTTATCAGTGCAGGAACCGCGTAGATGTTTAGTTCGATCCCCAATGCTTGCACGGAAGCCGGGACAGGCCGAGATGCAAAGTATGCTCCGATGGGTGGACCTATGCAAAAGCAGATCGCGAATGCGATCCCAATCTGCGCAAGAGACTTGGAACGGTCAGCTGGAGAGGTGATGTCGGAGAGAATCGCACTAATGAAAGCTCAGTCGAACCGTCGAGTGACGGAGAAGAGTGCATACGTCGCCAGCTGCACGTTTCCCTCGCTGAGCCCCCCAACTATACGAGAAAGCATGTAAGAGGAGAACGTGGTAGCCTTCATCCATCTTCGATACGACAGCGTGAGGTTCGCGTTAGTTGTTGGATGGGAAGCAACTCACATGAGTGCAGAGAGGATGTTCCCAGCCATAGTCGCAAGCAGGATGTTCCTGCGTCCATACTTTTCCGAGAGGCCACCGATCAGCGGGGAGACGAGGAATTGGAGCGTCCTTGCGTGGTATACAGGGTCAGAACTCGGTCGTATTTTACCACCTAATGCACTCACGAAAAGGCTGAACCCATCAAGCCCCCTTGTGTATCAAGTGAGCAATATCGAATGCAGAGTTTGACTGTCATGGACTTGCCTAGAAGCACCACGTCCCATCGCTGAGGATTGTTGACGGGCTTATAGAACAAGGCTCGGATGGAAGAGATGGTAGAGAGTGTTCGCGCTAACAAGCCGGAGGGATCAGAGCCTTCTTTCTGGAGAGATTTCAGCAGAGGGTAAGAGGAGTCGCGCATGCACGTACCACTGTATACCATTCGATAATTCGAGGGAAGAGGGGGAGTGGGATTGTAAACGCTTTCGCGTGTGTCAAACCAGAACAGGAGGAAACTACCGCCGCGAACCTACCAAAAAGATCTAATACGAGAGACCAGAAAACGATTTTCTCTATCTTCATCGGTAGGTGTGGAATTAAACGAGGGTGTACTGCCTCACAGGAGAATATTTTTATATAACATCATCTATTCATACTCCCGTATCCTCTTCCCCGGCCCCCTCAAGTGCCACGCCTCGAAATTGTTGGTCCTCAGAGGCTTGTGTGAGTTCCGTCTGAAAATGTGAACTCGTCTCCGTCTTGGTGAGCTCGCGGAGAGCCATGGTGGCGTAAGCCGCCGTCCCAAGTGTCAGTTTAATTTGCAAAGCCATAAATTTGCCACCCTCCGCCGTGCTTGGCGGGTCAAAGCCCAAAAGCTTGTCTTCATCTGCCTGTGCCAGTGGGACGTCGGGGTCAGTATATCGGAGAACAGACCATGACACGTTCTTTGGTAACTGGAGTATCTTTCGATAGGATCCGTTGAGGGTGTACTCTCTGGCGAACGTCGTTTAGCCAGACCTGGAGAAAGTAAAGTGCACCTTACTTTTGTTTTCGAATGAAATTATCGGGGTCCAATCCATCCTTCCTTAGAAACTCGCGATACCGCTCCCCAAGAGGACCGCCGGGATATTCAACATCTCTTCCTGGTAGCGGCATAATCACATCGAATATGGAATACTTGTGGGCATCCTCCACAGTCAGCGTTTTCACTCTCGGCGGAACCCACGTCGATTTATGGGCTTTTCTAGGAGCATTACCGCTCTCCCCTCCAACGCAGGTCAGATCTGATCAAACTGAGGGCAATTAGATGGATCTACCGTGTTCGTCAACCGTCATGGATTCGTCCAAGTCCGCATCAACTGGGTCACTCGATGTTGTTTTACCTACAGGTTCTTGTTCATATACGAGATCTCCAGGGACTGTCTTGTCGCGGCCATGCAAGCGGAGGCGTTCAGAGACGATCGCGTTCCATACATACGATTGGTATGCATGTACGTACATCAACCTGAGGTTGCGCGGAATCTAAAATATAACTTGGTATTCGTATCAAACGTAAAATAGTGCGACTCACAGTCGAGAGTGCGCCCATAGCGTTTCTTGTTTCGCCACCCTGTTTCTTGTAGCTCTCCAATATGCATCTTTCAGCGACAACGCGACGAGGCATGAGGGCAAGAGCGCGATCCAGATCGTGGTCTACCAGCCATGCTTCGCGAGCTGCAACAACGTCTGGGTGTTCACCGGGTCGCACTTGAAGAATCAAGGAAATAGCTTTGTGCCAGTCAGATCGAAGAAAAGCTAAGCCGATGGCGTGTGTTGGAACCGCTGCTGTACCAAACCGCTGCATGCCTGTAGACGGTCAGGCCGAACATTGACGTGTCGTCCCCATACTATACCGTAGTAATTAATGAACCCGTTTTGCTTCATGCCGTTCATCGCCAGATCGAGAGTGTCCATTGAGTCGACGTGTAGATTCCTGAGATACGTCCACGTCAGAAATGCTAATCGTTCCAAAAGATACAGCATTGACCGTAAAGTGATCACGAATTGGTTGCCTTTGAGCATACCAAGCTCTAAGCCTGCTTTACGGTAGTTTAGGTCCGCAATGCGAACACCACGCTCTCCTCTTTGCGTAACTGCCTCGCGCACTGAGCGTCGACCAATTTGATTAGCGGCTTTCCATACGTCTTCTGCAGTTTTGTTTCCACGCCGCAATGATACGCGCTGCACTGTGACCCCTCTTTTGTCTTTTGTGCCAGCGACAGCAAGGTCCTTAACATTGATATGCAAAGTACGGGAAAGGTGAGCAAGTGCATCTTGTGTATCGCGGTTCGTCTTCTGCAGCGTGAAATGAATATAGGGAGGGTATTCTCCGCGCGGTGCTCGTTCCCCTCGAGCTGGGGAAACGTTAATATGAAAGAGATCCAACAGGTTTTCAGGATTACCTCGAGGACCTCCACGACCACCGCCTCTCCTTTGCCACCTGATGATGATGCGAGAGCCGTCCTCCCCAGCGGGAGTGGACAAGTCCGTTTCACTTTCAAATTTGCCACGGAATAACTTTCGTACCACCTGATGAAGGAACGCCCGCGCGGCCTTTGAGCCAATGGGCTACGCTCTGGTGTAAGAAGTGATAGAACGGTCCTGTTGAATGACACACTTCGCTAAAAACCTTGCGGGAGTCTTCGCGCTCACTCCCTTGTGATCGGCCACCACGACCTTTTTGTTTTCCGCGTCTGCCACGGGTATTTTCGTTCTTCCTTCGCGTTTTATCAGAAGGCGGCTCGTTCTCTAGGTGGAATGGCACTTCTTTCTCGGTGTCGTCTGAGGTCTTGCGGGCTCTACCCACCCAACCGCTGTCGGCCATTCGCGGAGGTTCAGGACCCTCGAGGTACATTGTCTTAAGTTCGACAATTGAGGATTCAGAGAGGAAGGGTGACAATGAAGTGTCAAACGAGTCGCCCCAGATGACTTCGTCGTCGGCTGCATCCCCACCTTCCTTCTCCTCTCCAATGTTTGGGGCGACAGTGCTATTTGACAGACATGTGTTTGATGGCCCCGCCTGCGCGCAAGGGTCGCTATCTTGATTGTTGGTGGTCTGTCGAGTGGATGCGTCGGCAACCTCCTCAGCGAAAACAGATGCCGTTTTATCTTTCTTTGATTCCGGCAAGTCGAGTGACTTGACGTGCACCACCTGGTGATCCAAATCAACTTCGTTGACTAAAAAGTCTGTGAATCTATGCATAGTCAGCGTGTTGCTACTACGGGTCAGCAACAAGAACACACCGTTGCTTGATGATGCCGCTTATTGGAGGAAGATCGCGACTTATGTATTCAGAGATTCCGACATCGCGCTCCAGCAGCTGACGGAGTCCACCAGACGTGGTCTGTGGCGAGCCGAGTCCAAGGAGAACATGGCTGGGCGGAAGAATCGACTGCTCTACTTGGCTGCTGTTTGATTCATCGCGGTCCACGTCGAACTCGGTCGTTTTGGTGTGTTTTGCGGGCCTTGAGTCGCTGTCGTCGTCGTCCTCACGTCGACGGACGGAGGTCGACATGAAGGTAATCGGCAAGAAAGTCCGACCATCAGCAGACCATGTCGTCGCCTCATCGACGTAGCTATGAAGAACGTGCTCAAAGACATCAAAATCCAGCCGCACGAGCCCTCCTGCAGCTCATGGCCAAGAAGAGAACGAATCTCTCCGTCAGCGTTGATGTCACTCGCAAGAGGGATTTCCTCGGTATCATCGACGCTGTTGGCCCCCACGTCTGCCTCATAAAGGTATGGCATACTTTTCTTTCGTCGCTGCGGCGTTGCTCAAGGACCTCTGTCAAGACACACATTGATATTCTGGAGGACTATGACCCGTCCGTCATCGAAGAGCTGCAAGCGCTGAGCAGGCAACACGATTTCTTGATCTTTGAGGATCGCAAGTTCGCAGACATCGGTGAGACTCCACGGATTCACGATCTCTCATCTGTATTGAGCTTACTCGAGGTAACACGGTTGCACTCCAATACTCTAGCGGAATCTACAAGATCGCGAGTTGGGCTCACATCACAAACGCACACGCAGTACCAGGCCCCTCTATTATCAGCGGTCTCGCATCGGTCGGCCTGCCTCTCGAGAGGGGACTGATTTTGCTCGCCGAGATGAGCTCAAGAGGTGCCCTCACCACCGGCAGGTACACTCAAGACGCGGTACGGATGGCCCGAAGTAGACGCGATTTTGTTATCGGCTTCATCGCCCAACACCGCGTGGAAGGTATCGCGGCGCAAGAGACGGACAGTATTGGTGACGAGGATTTCTTGATCCTCTCCCCGGGCGTCGGATTAGATGCCAAGGGCGATACCATGGGACAACAATATCGGACACCAGCTGAGGTGGTGACAGACTCTGGGTGCGATGTGATCATCGTGGGCCGGGGAATCTTTGGCACAGGTTGTGACATAAATGTTGGGGAGGTCGAAGAGCAAGCACGGAGATACAGAGTGGCAGGCTGGGAAGCCTATGAGAAACGCTTGTCTGGATAATATCGTCATTAGGCTCGAGGAACCAAAGGTCAAACATCAATAGAAGTTTGTTACCCCCCCTCTCCCTCGAGCTTCTCCCGTTCGGTTGCATGTACTGCCTCCCTTTCTTCTGCTTCGACTACCTCTATATCAAGCGGGAAAGTAAGGATTGCCGCAACTCCCGTTAGTTGGTTTAGTTCTGGAGAAAATCAGATGCTTTCAAGCTGTGCCAGTAACTGTACTCACGCTGACCCGATTCATGCATGCTAGAAAAGATTACCACTTCCGCCCCCTTTTGCTGTACAGCTTCGACAAGTGATACATACCGCTTCCTAGTCTTTGGATCACTCGCGCTGCAGACGGCTCTTCGACTCGAGTGCCTTGGAAAGGCAATTTGATACGTACCGGAAGAGTCCATCAGATATCAGGAGCGTACCGACTGCCCCCCGATCTGCAGCCATGCAAACGTGCTCTGGTCCATACCATGCACGCATTTCATCCGACCCCAGCATCTTGAAGAATCTATAGCCTCTAAGAACGTGCGCTCAGCTATAGAGGAGAAACATCACCTATCCAGAACAATACCCTCGCGAGCAAACTTTGTCTCCTTCAACTGTGCAACGATCTGTGGCATATGATAAGATAATGGCCCGTGATTCAGATTGGAGTATACCTCTGGACTTTTCAAGACTTCTACTAAGCTGTGGACGTGTGGGCTGCTAACATGAACTTTGAGACCCTTTTCTCGCAGAGACTTGGCCAATATCTTGTCGTTGCGTTTCGAGGCCTCGGCCATCATCATGGAATATACCGCGTCTCTAACCCAGCCAGGGCTTGCAAACACGATGGCACGTATACCTGGATTGGAGAAAGGAATGTGACGGATGAACGCTTCGTACAACATCATGTGGAACTTTGTCATTGCTTTCTCGTGCTGAGAGGTCCCAGGGGCAGATGCTTTGCGCGGTATTGGCACGGAGAGTCGGTGCGTTATGACGGTGAGGTGCTGAGACAGTAAACAAAAGGCCGCAGTTCCTTCGCCACAGACAACAGCACCGACCTCTGCCCCGCGTCCAGGCATACAAGATTCTTCGACGCGAGAGAGTGCTACGCTATCCCACCCTTCAATCTTTTCGATCCGGATGTCACGGTTTGGTTCGATGTCGAGGGTGTGAAAGGCCCCCATCCGAACATGTTCATTTTCAGAGGTCACTCGGCCAGATATGTGGAGCGCAGCGGTCGTCGGAGGTGGAGCAGATGGCGATGAGTTTCCAGAGAGTGATTGATCCGCCACGGACGACTGAGCACCAGAGGAGGAGAACTCCACTTTTGAGACTTGGAGCGTGAGTTTGAGTCTGACCCGATGAGATTCTGTTGAACCAGTGGCCGATACGTTCTGCACACGTCTGCATTCATCATTTGCATATTGCAACAAGAGATTAAGAGTAATTCGTACCGAACGGCGAGGGCTCTGACTAGATCGTCTTGTTGTATGAGATTGTATAGATGCCACATGTCTTCGTCGTCCTCGGGGCGAAGAGTGACATGGCCCTGTCTCCATGAGCGATGCAGTTTGTGTGTATAACGCAAACTTACTGTGCCAGTTTTATCGACATACTTTCCGATAAGCCTCATGATGGGGAGAACGAAAGGCGGGGGACATCATGTAGAGTGACCTCCTTTGCATCTCGATTAGGGAATCAGCAACATTCTATTGTTCGATACCACTAGAGTTCCGAGATCCATACATCCTGCCGCGATTCAATCATCGAGGTCAAAGTCATCCTCTTCTTTTTTCCCCTTTCTGAGCTTATTATCCCTGGCTGACCCGCGGTGATCAACAGAGTATGTGAGGTAGAACGAGTTCTCAGCCTTTTGCAGAACACCTATTTTGAAGCGTGTCAATGAAAGCGACAAGGATCCTGGAAGCCAATTACCACTCTGCGAAAGCCTGAGTTCAAGAACGGCGGTGTCGAATACATCGCTGTTGCCAAGCTCCTCGAACCCAACCAGTCTGGCAAAAAAAAAACTGAGAATAGAGAAAACAGATTGGCAACAGAGCGCGCACTTATCCTTCGAGACACCGTCCACAAAGCACATTACACACGGGAGAATCCGAATGGACAGTCGTTCGACCAACCACGGGACGTTTTCCACAAACACACGGATGAAGCGCGTTGCAAAGAATTTCGGCGCAAGTTTCTACTAGGAGCACTGTCAGTGAACATGGAGGACTTTGACACAGTGCTTACGGCGAGGTGCTTGTCCATGATTTCACATCGTTTAAAATTGCTGTGGTAGAAATGTACAACGCAGCGGGGCTCGTCGCTGGCAATGTATCTGGTCTCGGCAACTGGTCCCATGAACTCTTTTCCAAAGATGTCACTCACGCACTTAACCGAATAATTTCTTTCTCGTTGGTAATTTCAGTATACGATCCGTGCGCATTTTGCTGCATCTCTTTCAGCTTGTGAGACCTGGTGGATATCATGTTAGCTCTAGCCTAGCATTTGGGAAAACGAACGCAGGACATACTGTAGCCTAAGCTGCTCAAGCCCGTGCTCTCTGAGTGCAGCCGAATCGGCATTCTCGATCTCTGCTTCCAATTCTGCAAAGATGGCATCGTCATCATCTTCTGTCTCGTCCCGAGAGCGGTTTGATTCAACCACGCGCGAAGCTAAGGACTGAATGGTTGTATCCATGGTAGTCTCAAGTCAAGCGTGCAGAACACCATCTACAATGCCTTTTTTGGAAACACTTGACCCTACTAAGCAATCGCGAAAAACAAGTATTGCATAGATTGTTCACTCTTCACCCGGATTCTGATACCTTCTGATAGCCCTCTCTCTAACGTCTGCATGACAAACAATGGGCCTAGGATACCCCAGTTTATCCGCAACTTTTGCAGGTGGGTTGTGAAGTTCTGATATATATGGTGAGTGATACGATTGGTGAGACGCAAAAGGCCGCTACCTGGACCCCGCAAGTCCTTCAATTCAGATACATACGTACGAATGTAATCACCTGTTGGATCAGCCTTCGAGCTTTGTGTGTATGGGTTGAAGATGCGAAAATAAGGTGCAGCATCGACGCCGGTGGATGCAGCCCACTGCCATCCGCCATTATTGCTGGCTAGGTCACCATCGATAAGTTGTTCCATAAAGTACTATTTACGATGTTAGTTACACCACGCAATAGAATAAGCGAGGTAACCTACCTGTTCTCCCAGTCGCCAATCCAACATCAAATCCTTGGAGAGGAACATCGCGACAATCATTCGCATCCGGTTATGCATCCAGCCTGAGAAACTCGTCAAATGCGCCTCAAAGTACTGGGGTCTCAGGTCTTTACCCATTGCGTTCATTTGCCGCATAGCAGCATCGACGATAGGGATGCCAGTTCTTCCCTGCTTCCATGCGACAAGGTGTTGCTCATTGACTTCCCACTTCACGTTAGCCAGCTTCTCCTGGAACGGTCTGCCCATTGATACACGTGGGTAATTGGCCAAAATATTCGTGTAAAAGTCTCTCCAGGCTAAATCATGTATGAAAACCCATTTCGGGGCTGTAAAATAGCACATACCAAGCTCTTGAACCCAGCGACCAATGCCAGCAGTACCCTTGACATCCGCCATCTTTATTCCAGCGAGAGTCATTGTTGCGCGGACACATTCCCGCGACGATATGACGCCCGCAGAAAGATAGGGGCTGAGTCTGGAAGTCGTATCTTGATCACCTCTATCCCTTTTGTCTGCGTACATGGCGATGCGACTTCGTTTGTCTGATAGTTCTGCACCATTCGCCAACGGGTTGGCTGTGCCCAACTGTGACGTCCTCGCCTTGGTGTGGAGAAAGCGTGAAAGTATCTAGATCAAATGAGACTACGATTTGGTGGGAAAGGCAAGGCAAACTGGTACCTCTTGAGCAGCAGCAGATCCTGCTGGCCAAACATTGACCATCGTTTCTTTGTCAGCAGACTCCAGCGCAAAACCTTCAACGGAGTCAGGCACTGGCGTATCGAATAGCGGGCCGAAAGTTGGATCGCGGCGGACAGAACTCGGATTCGCAGTTGGCAGAGGAGACTCTTCGAGATATGTTGTAACCTTCTCATCGAGCTTCGTTACCCAGATTTTCTGGTAGGGAGAGTAAACCTATAAAAAGCAAGTTGAGTATATTGGCACAACGCAAAGACACATTCGTACTGCATGAGCCCTCCCGTCTTTTGTTTTGATAACGCCAGGCTCAATAATGCACCTGTCATGAAAGTAATGCGGGCGAATACCCATTTCCTTCGAGATAGCGAATATTTCCAAGTCACGCCTGAGCTCGTCTACTTCATACTCGATGTTAACGAACATCCTGGTGCACTGAAAAGACTCGAGAAGAGAAACAATTCTCGAGGGAACTGTGCGACGAGGAGTGTGTGACACCGTGTGCAGAGGAATATCAAGTTTTGCCAGCAATTCCTATGCTCCATAAGCAAACCTGTCGCTGTCTTCCAGATTTATATCACCTTTATCTCGGACAAATTGCGAAGTACAAAGTCGATTCTCCGTCTACTCGTGTCATGGGCAATAAGATCTTCAGGACTGAGCAAAAATAGGACTATGACTGGCAGCTTGTCCTGAATAGCTTGCTTAGAAGCCGCTGCGAGCGCTCTGTTGTCGGCGACTGTGAATGATTCAGGGATGGCTTGGCCTTCACGAGCTGAACCGACTTACTGCGCAGGTCACCCATTCGCATCCAATATACTATGGATTTTCCGTGCAGTGGGTTTTTAAGCACATTGTGCATTTGAGTGAGCAGTCTCAAGAAAGGGGGGTTTTCCTGGGCCACAGCTGCAGCCTCTTGGGTAGCGACCCTTTTGAACATGAATGGGCGGGCAGTCCTCTCTCTTTTTGAGACGGCAGGTGGGCTGGGGCTACGAGCTCTTTTCGACATGGCGAGAGACAAGACGAAGGATGGGATTCGATCGGTGGTGCTGATCGGGAACACGTGAGGCGATGATGTCACTCATCCGGGCTGGTTCACTTGGAGAGAGAGTCGCTCACAGCCACAGCCATTTACGGCATGTGCTCGCGCCAACTGGTCTTGCCACCAACCACACAGCGACGCCCTGCTCTGTCCGTGCAGTCGTCCGTATCACTTTCCCGTCCGTCTGGTCATGGACCTGCCTACTCCAAGAGAGGTAGAACTTGAGACTGCGCTTAGAAAACGAGACGCCCAGGTTGCCGAACTCACGGTAAGACCGCTAGCCACTTGAGAGCGCCCATGCCTCCCTGGGGCGTCTGTTGACCTCTTTCCGAACCCTTATAGACCGAGATCTCACGACTACGCCAGTTCCTCGCTGTGCAACCCCAGCCATCCACGACAGATCCTATTACGTTACCCCCCACACTAGTGTCTGTCCTATTGCCACATCTCAACAAAGCGGCCCCAACCAGTTCTTCCTCGAGCACGGTTAGTGCTGCACTGACACAACGTGTACGCTTGCTTCAGGAAGAAAACGATGAGTTGTATGACCTGCTAAAGCATGGTGAAACTGGGAGATTGAAAGAGGAAGTACGAGGTCTCAGACGTGTTGTGGATAGACTGGAGAGTGCTCTCAGAGGTGGCCATTGCTCTCGCTGGACTATGCTCGTGCTGACCCCATTTTCTCAGAGTCCCATCAAGTCATCGCGTCGCTCTCGTAAGCTATGGCTGCCGTCCAGGATTAGCAGACACTTACTCATTGAGATGCCAGGACGGAACTAGACAAGTCGTATCAAAGCTTCCATTCCTCGCTGCGGCAGAAGCAGATTAATTCGCAAATACACCATCCGTCAACCCGCGATTCATACCATCCCCTGCCGCATGCGTCGACGACGAATGGATTGTCCAAGCCACCTCCGACCGGGCCCAGAGCACACAAGAAAGCACGTTTGTCTGAAAGCAAGGCATCCCCGGCGCAGTCGAATGTGTCTCTTCCTGCTTCAAGGGTGCACGCGTCGGTTAAACACGAGGCTTCCCATTCCCCGCGGGTATCGCCCTCTGAACGACCGAAAGGGAATCCCAAGATGGAGGTAGACGAGGATGCACGTACCCGGCCGCGTTCGCCGCAGGAGAGAGATCGACCACGGCGGGAGCGTGTTCGAGAGCGAGAACGCGATCGGGAAAGAGATCGGGATCGCGACCGAGAGCGATTCTCGCGACGGAATGGGACAGGGGGTGGAGGGGCGGGGCGGCGTCACCGTGGGTTTAATCACGCATATGTGGGTGGGGATCGGACGTTGGCAGAAAGAATGGGCCTTTGAGTTGAGTAGATGGGGAGATTAATGGTGTACGAAAACAAAACATTAACATTTGATTGTCCTACAGAGTTTCTTATTTATCAGAACCGATTTCATCGCGGATTGTGGCGCTGTCAAGTACATAAAGCTAGTAGATCAAACCAAGTATGGCAGGATTAAGGAGTACAACGATGTCACGTCCCAAACGATTTAGACAGAGACGCGCCAGTTGGAATGGATGATGGGGGCGGCTGTCTGATAAACGGCCGTGCAGCAAGCACAAAGGCCGGGATAGGAGGGACGGGGGGAGGGGGCGAGCGGATGACTGGGCTGGGTGGTGGAGAGCGGCAGCGAGAGGGATAGTGAGAGCATGTGCGACTCAGCGTGCGCTCTGCCTCGACGCGGAGCGGGGACGCGCCGTAGAGGGCGTCGTGCGAGGGTGCATGCTTGAGCGACCTCGGAAGGTGGCGGCGCGACGAGGATGGTGGTGAAGGGAGCGGCGTGGGCACCAGCACCGGCGACGGCAGTGGTGGTGGCGAAGGAGCGGCGGGCAAGGACATGACGCCCATGTTTCTACTCGGACCTATTTAAATCTATCCGGGTGGCGGTGCTCCGAATCTTATCATGTCATCCTCACCAGCCCACTCCTGCTTGCTCCCCATCTACCATGTCCCTCCTCGCTCTCTGCCTCCTCTTCCCTGTTCTTTCCTTTGCCCTTCCTTCCTCACACATTCACTCCTTACACCACAGAGCTCCCACTCGCCCCCGTGTCATGACCTATTACGCCGACTGGGCTCCCCCACAGTCCTTCAATTGTTCCCTATACGACATCATCATCTATGCGTTTGCTCTCCCAGACCAGGACTTCCAGCTAGCGTGGGATTCAGAACAGGCTCCCACCCAGCTCGCGGATCTCGTTCCCATCGCACATGCCGCTTCATCGTTAGTCGTTCTCAGCATCGGTGGCTGGACAGGAAGCAGGCCGGTCGCCTTTCTTCTTTTGCTCTCTCCTTCTCATTCCCACCAGATATTTCTCAGACGCAGTTGCAAACCCACGCAACAGGGACATCTTCACCAACAACATCGTTGCTATCTACAAGCAGTACAACCTTGACGGTATCGACATCGACTGGGAGTACCCGGGCCAGCTAGGCCAGCAGGGTAACACCGAAAGAGCCGCCGACGCCACCAATATGCTCCAGTTTTTCCAAGACCTTCGAAGGAAACTTGGCTCACGCGCACTGCTATCTGCTGCCGTACAGGACGCCACCCTTACCGGTTCGGATGGCCAGCCAATGAGGAACGTGTCAAACTATTCCAAAGTTCTCGACTGGGTCACTCTCATGAACTATGACGCCTATCAGAGTATGCTTCTCTTTCCCATTCTCTTCACATCATCACTCCCCTTTCTGTCTCCTTAGCTCGCCCTCCCCCCGGCCCAAATTCCCCTCTTTCCGACGCTTGCCACAATTCCTCCCACCCCGATAGCAATGCTGCAGGTGCATACCATGCCTGGACGTCTGCCGGCTTTCCTCCTTCCAAGATTGTCCTCGGTCTCCCTGCATACGGTTACATCGTCAACTCCAACGCCAGAACTCTCTCTTCCCGTTCTACATTTCGCGCTTATTCCCAAGACGGCAGTGGTCAAATTCCCTTTAATTCGCTCGTGGCTCAGGGCATTCTCGTCCAGTACCCTAACAATTCCTTTCAAGGCTCACGAGGCTTTGTTCGTTATTGGGACGGCTGTTCTTCGACTCCCTATCTTCGTTCAAAGGACGCTGGTCAGATAATCTCATACGATGACAACGAATCCCTCGGTATAAAGGCGGCTTGGGTCAAAACAATGAAAATGGGTGGTGTCAACTTGTTCGATGCTCACGGAGACACCTCTCAATACCACCTTACCCATGCCTTGCGTGCCGCCCTCTTGCCAAACACCACACAATCCAAGGTTCCACCGATCGCTGCACCATCCTCGAGTGCCGTGTCCTTGAGCTCGCTTCCGACTGCAAGTACTCCAAGCGCTACAGCCTCCTTAAATGCCATGTCCCAAAGTCCGGTGGCCTCGCCTGCGAACACAGCGTCTCCACCACCGAGCGCTAGTCCTCTCTCGTCAGACGTACCTCAGGCCAGCCCTGTTCCATTTTCTCCTTTGGCTGGTGGCGTGGCGCTCTTCTCTCATGAACACTGACCCATTTGGGCCTTGCAGACTTTTCTAGCACATCTTCGCATTACGTTGGTCGGTGTATACCGGGTTGGGTATAAGAAGGAAGATGGCAAGTTTCCATTAATATACTAGGTAGTATGAATGTGTCATAGGCTGACAATATCACGAACTGAAAAAACCAACTAAGCTACTAATGACGACGAACTAGGGATAATTAAAGAACAGATTTGGTACGTGGACAACGTACCCTCCGGACCAACTTCTTCCGGGCAGCAATTGCGCGACGCAACCGGGCGCAACAGATGCGCGACATCACCGGCCAATAATTTAAAAGATCTTGCTTGTACTTGTTTGTGAACAAACAAAGCCAAGCAATCCGAGTTGAGCCCTTCCTCGTCTTTGTCCGTCACACAAATATGTTCGATCAGTTCCCGTGAGCGTTTTCCCTCTATACTGTCTTCCTTTTTTCTGTGCTAGTGATGACTCGTTATTCACACTAACGAAAGCACTTGTCTTTGACTTGTGCATTGTGAGTTTTTTCTACAACGGTAGCTGATTTTTTTTGCTCTCTCTGAACAAGTCTATGTTCAAGTAACTGATATTTCACCGTCAGACGTGCCAAACTGTACGATTGATCCATGTGTAAGGCGACTAGGTAATACCAGGGGAATCTGATCGATTTCCTGGTCCTCAAATCATTTAGTATCAGATGGTGTTATTACATCATTCTCTAAATCAAAGGCGTCCTTGGGAACTTGGCCCTGGATTGGTGTGAGGGCGCCTTTCAGGATGTAGAGATACGGCGCAGATTTGGCGGGTGGCGGGGACGATTGATATGCGACCAACAAGTTACACCGGGGACATGAGAACCTGTACTGCCTTTCATAGCCACTTGACCTGCAATTTCCTGCAATCATAGGACTTCACGTCATGAGGGTGACTTCGTACCTTTCAACCAGCACAGGATCGACAGGCTTAGCATTCAGCTTGAACACCACCGCCTTCGTTGCTCCACTCTCCTGGGAACGTATGATGGTAGCCCCGTCCGTTTGACGCTTCGGGAGCGATGCAAGGCTCTTCTCAATTACAAGCTGAAAAAAACGGCGTCCTAAGTGTAGAAAACAGACGGATCGGAGTCCATTAGACATACGATGAATTCTCCGCAGATGCAATCTACGGAGTGAACACCATCAGTCAATGACAAGACCAGGAACGATGACTCACAATACACCCTGAGAGCCGCTGTTGCCGATGCCGTAGGCTGGGCTGTGGTATTATCAGCAACGGCCAAGCGCAAAGGCATTCAGGTTCACCATCCGTGGACGAGGAGACGGCTGAGCGGGAGACAACCTTGGGCATGACGGGCGCGGCGAAGGTCAATATATTTACCTCACGTGACAAGTCCAATTGTTTCATTATCCTCCTCCGTGCATCTTCGTTTCCACTTCCATCTTCCCTTCATGGCAGAGAAAGATGCGACGGTGCGACTCCGAAGAGCAGTCAAGGGTAGCTATTCTCTCTGCCTGCGCTCCCAAATCCTCACCTCTCCGCAGAGAACAACCTCTTTCTCGTCAAGAGGCTCATACAAAGGACGGACATGCGAAATCCGGACCCCGGCGCGAAGCGGTACACGTCTCTCGCATGGGCGGCCGCCCTTGGCCATGAGGAAACATTCGAGTTTTTTCTCACCGCCGGCCACGACGACGAAGAACTCAGTAGAGTGTGTATTATACACTATTCACGCTATTACTTCCGGCTTACCCCCTGACGAACAGGATGCAGAGAATAACACGATCCTTATGTTGCTTGCTGACTTCAAGCCTCCACCACCAAATCCGTATGCTTCCGGTCCATCTCAACTTGACCAAATGGGTGCCGCACTACGGATGGCCCGACTATACTACGACCGCTACACATGGATCCTCGATTGGTCTAACTCTCAGGGAAAGACCGCGCTCCACATTGCAGCTCTGAGAGGAAACGAAGAACTCGTTCGTGTGCGTGGATCCTGAATTTCTCAGCTCCGGCGTCTCATTTTCGTACAAAATCGGTTTGTTTCTAGATGCTGTGTGATTTGGGCGCTGATTTTGACTTGGCTGATAATAAAGGCAACACCCCTCTCCACCAGTGAGTTCTTATTCTTTTTTGGTCGAGTCCAAGACCGATAGTCGTATTGTTAGTGCTAGTTCTTGGGGTCAGGTACCGGTACGGGACACGTTGAGATTCGCTCTGCACACTGCTCATGTATGGTGTAGATCGTCCAACTATTGATTGAACGGGGCTGCCAGTTTGCAGCACGTAACAATGACGGGTTTACTGCCTCGGATTACGCTTACTCGTGAGTAATCGCTATGCCCCGACAGACGCATTTTAAAGGCTGTCGGGCAGCTTTAGCACGAGAGATACACTACAAGATACTGCTCGTTCGCAGTTCGAGAACAACAAAAAGTCGCGACGTATGGTCTTTGCTCAAGCTGCTGCTAGAGGGAGCGAATGGGGAGGTGGACTGGTATTAGATCGGGCTGCCCACCTACCCGTCAGATCAAAAGATTTTGAAAGTGTTGTTGCGCGCATGCGAAGCGGCTCCGGCGGAAGTCGCACAACAGCAACTTCAGACAGTGGTGACTTTGACGTCACCGGAGCTACCCCCAACGTGGCCACGAGTCTATCTTCACTCTCTTCCTCTGCGTCCCATCACCCCAGGCATCCACCTCAGTTTCTGCATTCGCCACTACAGAGACTAGACAACATTTCATCCACAAGTAGCAATGGTACCTTTTCCTTATCTTCTCCTGGACCATCACAGTCACTGTCTTTGAACCCTGCGCCTCAAACATCATTATCACCTATTGTGAATCGGATGAGAGAACGAGATGCCGACGAAATGGAGAAGTACATGAGACGGAATCGGAGTGGGAGTGCAGGAACATCTTCGACAGATAACAGGTCGCAAGCTGGGGCGAATTTCAGTTCGGCAGGACCCTCGGGGAGTGGTGACGAACTTGATGGCATTTCATCGTTAGGAATTTCGGGGACGACAGCCCCCCGTAGGCTTCTGAGGCCATCTTTTTCTGCTGCACAGCTTCGGTCTTCGCCCTCGCCCATTCCCGCACAGCCAGCGCAGAATGACGCATCCCGACATAGGGCCGGGACGAACCCCAGCAGTGCACGCCCTGGTCAGCCGTCTCTTTCTCCTCCCCCTATCGTCTCAAGGGCATCTTCGTCCGATTGCCCTCGATACGAGGAGAAGTTGATTGAAGAACCAGAGATATACACTGGTCCATCTACACAATATGCACATTTCCCAGAACCGCCAAGAAAGAGCAGCCGCAGTACGTCGTCGTCGGCTGCGGCTGCAATTACACGTCGGCTACCCTTTAACCTCCTGTCGAAACCCACCCCCCCTCTTCCTGAGCACGGACATAACGGACACCGAAGAGGTTCTTCAACGACATCGATTCGAGGTTGATCCTTTATGATTTTCTTTTCTTTTCCAGTCGGACTGTTGTCAGATTAACTCGCATGGACTTGTTACTACTACATTTATTTTTCTGTACTTTTGTACGGTCGCCGGAGAAAGCCGGTGACGAGATGACTTAAAAAGGCATGTTGAACCTGGTTAGACCATCTTCTGAGTCCTTTTGCCTGGTTGTGTATGCAGTGCCTCTTCAGCATTCTTTAAGCCCCCACCATGACCATTCCCTACAACGTCGACCCCGACCCCGACCCAACATCCCAAATTCCCTGGCCCGCTGCACGCAACAGGCAGCGGACTGCTTCCACCCTCCACCTCGAACATGGCCCAGAGTCCTCCACTCAAACAGCGGTGTCATATCACAGTACCGACGACTCCGGAAAGGGAGCGCCCATTCAAACTGAACACACGCGCCATCGTTTGTCCACATGGAACCTCATCACGCTCAGCATATCTATGGCAGGTTCCCAAATCGCTTGGACCGTGGAACTAGGGTAAGTGTCCTCGCAAGTGTGTACAAGGCGTGGTACAACGTGTCATCCATGTCGTTTGTGCCCCGCAGATATGGCACGCCCTTTCTCTTATCTCTGGGTGTATCCGAGCAGGTCACGAGTCTGGTTTGGCTTGCTGGCCCTATCAGCGGGCTAATTGCTCAGCCCCTTATCGGTACGTCTCTTCCTTTCTTCCTCATCATATTGCGGTGTAATTTTGGTGAAGGCGCTATCTCAGATTCGTCACATTCCAAGTACAGACGGAGATATTGGGTTGTACTCTCGACTGTGGCGCTCGCTATTTCCACTGCCGCGCTTGCGTATTGTCAAGGAGTGGCCGCTGTCTTTGTTGACTTGTTCGGCGGAGGTGCTGGTGACTGGGACCCGGAACGACAGAAGCAAGTGCGCTATCGATTCTGGTCCGTACATCACTACTTTCTTATCTCATCCCTAGGTCTCGAACGTAGCTATTGGCATTGCCGTCTTTGCATTCTACGTGCTGGATTTTGCGCTCAACGCCTTGCAAGCATCCCTACGCAACCTGCTTTTGGACGTGACACCCCCTGAACAACTAAACGATGGAAATGCATGGCATAGTCGCATGAGTCAGGCGGGTAACATTGTTGGATATGGTTTTGGTGCGCCCCACGTTTCATTTCATATCAAAATGGTGTGTTACAACTCTACCGAATAGGATTTTTACCTCTGGCAACATTTCCCTTTTTAGATTTCCTGGGGGGTGATCAGTTCCGCAAATTTTGCGTTGTTAGCGTCTTCCTTCTCGTTATCACCGTCTGGATCACATGTTACTTCCATGATGAGAAGGAGATTGTTGACAAGAGGAAAGCGAGGTAGGGTTGCCGGTTGCTCCGTTTTACATCAGTTGATTTACATAAATGAAAGGCACAACAAGCTTTACGACATATTAGAGAACATCTATTTAGCAGCCATCACCCTCCCCAAGCCCATTAGGAGAGTTTGTTTTGTGCAACTCTTTGCCTTCATGGGGTGGTGTGTTGCCTTGTCGCTTGTGCATGTATTCTCGTCTTACTAACACCTACAAAGGTTCCCCTTCCTCTTTTACTCTACCACTTATGTTGGTCAAGTTATGGCTTACCAGCTAGGTAAGGAGCCTAACCTTGACCTGGCCACTAGGACTGGTGAATTTGCGATGTTGATCTACAGTATCGGTAGGATTTTTTGTGTCCTCGTTGACCACAATTGACTTGTTTCATCTTCAGTGGCTGTCATTGCTGGCGCACTGCTTCCTATCCTGGCATACCGTGATCCCCGCCTTCTCCCCGAAGAGGGTGATGATGAACAGATGCACGTCCAACGCCTCCGTCGTCACCTTCATCAATGGCGTGAAGAAGCTCTTACTTCGGGGAAATCACTCCAGTTTCCTCGCAGACCAATCCTCCTAAGGGACATCTGGACGGCTGCGATGGTACTTTTCACGATACTCATGCTCTCTTCGTTTTGGATATCTACCGTTAACGGGGCAATCATTATGATTAGCCTTGTCGGAATCTGTTGGAGTGTAGCTTGTTGGGTGCCATTTGCTATCATCATGGAGGTGAGTATTTCATCCTGGATATTGTTTTGGATATCCATTGCCTTGCTGCAGTTCCTCAAGGAAATGTCCGAGTGCTTGCCGGCAACAGCTGTGTCACATTCTGCAGCACGACGCTCCGGTGACGAACGCGATCCTCTTATACAAGAAGAAGACGGCATTACCGCCGAGTCATTTGATAGAGAAGCCAAGCCTTTGGCAGGCGGGACGATACTTGGGATTCACAACCTAGCGATTGTGATGCCACAGTTTATCGTATGTATTATGTTTGTTCAGTTCGGAGCCTATCCAACGTTACACCATAGATTGCAGTTGTCGCTAGCTTTATCTTCCGCATTGTCGACGAGTCCGACCCTCCGCAGACTCTTCCTTCTCCGGATAGCATTTTATCGGCCTTGGCATCTGGTGGCCTGGGTGACCATGCAACCTACTTTGGCAAGAATGGTGTGGCCTGGGTATTGCGATTTGGCGGACTTTGCACGCTTTTGGGGGCCTTGTTTGCAAGGATGGTGCCGCTCACAAAAGCAGAGAAGGATACCCGGGCCGCGTTTAGGGCCCTTACGTCTCTGAAGGAAGAGGAGCCTTGATTTTGAGGTACACTCGAAACTACCAGAACATCGTGAACGCATGCTTGCATTTGCCATGATTGTTTGCAATATTACCCTAGTCATAGTCTTTGCTTTCGTTTGGTCATCCGATCTTTTTTTTTCACGTATGTGTGTATACATACGGTCCAACGGTCCTAGTTCGTCACTTGGCTGGGGTGCAAGACTTATACAGCCAATAGCGAAAGTACACAGTCCCAGCCGCTTCCTGTTCTCGCAGCATTATAGCGAGAAGGCACGATTGTCAGGGCCGGCATCTCATTCCCAAACATGGTTTTCAGTAGGGGAACAACAACTGCATTTCAGGAAGAGTTGAGCATACAGCACGGGGACGAGAATAAGGATAAGGAAAAAACGCACGTCTTCCACTCTCGCTTGACTGTTGCCTCACGAACGCTTTCGCAGACAAAGTACGCTCCAAAAAGGGTG